>JAMZAV010005911.1:0-38215 GCA_024449915.1 Sweltsa coloradensis
CCTTTACATTCCTGCAATTAAGAATGAAAGTTTGATATGATTGCAAAAATTTGATTACATCATTCGGATAGTGTAAGAGCAATTTGTAATGATGACACAAAGTTATTGAAATGATGGCAGAAATGAATCCTTCAACTGGTCTGAATATGACAGGGTATTGTAATAATTAAAAAAGAAATTATGTATTCATTGTAGCAAAAGTAAAGTCAAAGAAGTTGACGTTTGTTTGAAACAAAGAACATAGTAATTAAAAAATGTGTGCCCACAATGTACGAATGTATGTAAGATGTATGTATGTATGTATGTATGTATGTATGTATGTATGTATGTATGTATGTATGTATGTATGTATGTATGTATGTATGTATGTATGTATGTATGTATGTATGTATGTATGTATGTATGTATGTATGTATGTATGTATGTATGTATGTATGTATTGTATGTATTGAATGTATTGAATGTATGTATGTATGTATGGATATTGTATGTATGTATGTATGTATGTATAGTATGTATGTATGTATGTATGTGTGTGTAATGCGTATTAACTATTTAATCTTTTATTTCAATTATATTTCCAACATTCGAGAAGACACCATTTTGCACATAACAACATTCATTTCTTTAATCAACAACATCTCTAAACACTGCCTACTAGATAACTTGTACATATGATCTGCCTAGTGTATTCTAATCCACACTACATTATCCCCCCCCCTTAAAAGAAGGGTTTCAATCGGTTGAAATGAACAACTATACGCTGTCGAAGACGTCTTCCATTGGTCCATTTCCATCTGCTTTAATTCGGTAGGTGACGTCGGAAAGACGTTTTGAATTGCATATGGACCCTCCCAAGGACATCGCAATTTTTGTGTGGGGTCCAGGTTTCACAACAGTATTTAACAGCCAAAACACGATCCCCTTCCTGATATTGATTGCCTGCACATCTTCGGTCGTAATAGGTTTTTAGAATCTTCTGTGAAACATTTAATTTTTCTGTGTTGGTTGGTGAGCTGCTTAAAGATCTTTCCTTAGTTTGAACACATAATCACTCTCTCTTGCCACTTGTTGTTGAGGGTGGCCAAACACTACATCCAGTCGTAGTTGAACTTCTCTTCCAAACATAAAAAAATGTGGACTGAATTGAGTAGTAGTCAAGAGGATAAGAGGGCAATCCCAAGAACAATTAGGGGTTTTGTGGTAGAGGTCTGAATTTGGACTGTATACTCAGAACAATTTTCTAAGAAAATTGCCTCGGGGTGCCATGAAAAAAATTCGTCCGGTTAAGGGGGTGGGAGGGGTTGAACTAATGGCATTTTTTTAAAATTCGAAAATTTAAATATAAAACTAAATTTAATCCTATCTTTAAAAAATTAATACATATTGTAGATAAAAATTCCAAAATTTAATAAAAAAATACATTTTACCATATTGTATATCTAAGCAGATTTTACACCCTTTGACTTTTTTAACAAATTTTCGCACTGGTGCTGAGAGGATTGGCCTACCAGACGTGGGTTTTGTGATAGGGCCGTGAATTTTTCTAAAATACTCAGAAGAATGTTCTCAAAAAAATGGCTCGAGGTGCCCTAAAAAAAGTTGCTTGCTTATAGGAGAAGGGGGGGTGTACTTAAAGGGGGTTTGGGATAAAACTAAAATAAAGAAATCCGTATTCAAACATTACATTTAGAACGCCATATTAAGTGTATTGTAGTTTAAGGTCTAAACTTTAGTTAAAAAAATTAAATTCCAACATATATGTAAATCTGATCAGATTATGCACCTTTGGCCACTTTTATACATTTACTCAATATTAACGAAAGTGTATCGTGTGCCCACTTTTTTTTGTTCCAAAATTATTCCAATATTACGAATTAGGACGAAAAAAAACATTTTGTCATGCCTTGGGTACTTTTCATACAATGGACTTTGCCCCATTTTCAACATTTACTCAAGATTAACAAAAGTGTATAGTTGTGACCACCCGTTTTGTCCCAAATTATGCCAACAATACGAATAAGGACGAAAATAATTTTTTTAACACCTTGGGTACTTTTTTTTTTTCGCGCAAAAATGGACTTTGAACCATTTTAAACATTTGCTCAAGATTAACGAAAGTGTATCGTGTGACCACTTGTTTTGCCCCAAAATTTTATTCCAATATTACGAATTTGGAACGAAAAGAACTTTTGTCTTTGCCTTGGGTACATTTTCATACAATGGATTTTAAACCCCATTTTCACAAATTTACTCAATATTAACGAAAGTGTATCGGACCACTCGTTTTGTCCCCAATTATTCCATTATTATGAATTATGACGTAAATAAGTTTTTTGGGCCTTGGGTACATTTTTACGCAATGGACTTTGACTCCTTTTTTTTTTTTTACAAATTACTCAAAAATAACGAAAGTTTATCGTGTGACCACTCGTTAATCTAAAATTTATGTCAATAATACGAATTAAAGTTTGATTTTTTTTTTGTAACACCTTGGGTATATTTTCACGCAATGGACTCTGATCCATTTTCTAACAAAAAGCGTCAAATAGCCTATTTAGAGTAACCTAACAATTTGGTGGTTTTGTAGTCGAGTGCAACACACCTATTAGATCAAATAGTACATTCATGATGTTTGAATCATGTACTGTGAATACTGGCCACTTTGCTAACGCTATATAATATAGTCCCGTAGATGGATGAGTCTTTTTTTTGGTCAATCGATCCTCCATTTTATATAGTCTTCATACTGTTTTCTTGTTTAAGTATGTTTTTAATAAAAGATCAGTGAATTGGGAATTAGTTATATAAACTTGTCAAAATATCTTCTTTAAAAGCACAGTTATTGGTGTTATACAAATAGGTTTCAGTATATTTATTTTATTAGTGCACGGGAAAGTCGAAGATTTGTTCCATAACACTTTCCGAATTTAATTTTCATTTAGATTTTTATTGATTATTTACACAAGGAATATTCACAATAGCCCGGGAACGAGGCCCTGCAATGGTAACAGGAAAATTGGTTATGATTTAACATTGCCCGTTAACTGTAACAATAACGGGAAGCTATTGCCAGGCTATTATAGAGCAGCCCTAATTTTACAAATTATTTACGAGTATGTTGCCTTGTGCGCGTTGTACGATTTAATAAAATAAAACTTAAATGTTGTAAACATTTTTTATTTGAAAATGTGATTGTAGCCCAAAAAAAATGTGCCCAAGGTGTTAAAAAAAATCGTCCTAATTCGTATTTTTTGACATAATTTGGGATTAAACGAGTGGTCCTACATACACTATCATTATTTTGGAGTAAATTTGTAAAGAGGGGTCAAAGTCCATTGCGCGAAAATGTACCCAAGGTGTTAAAACTTATTTCCGTCCGATTCGTATTTATTGGCATAATTTTGGACAAAAAAAGAGTGGTCACACTATCCACTTTCGTTAATCTTGAGTAAATGTGTGAAAAAAGGTCAAAGTTCATTGTGTGAAAAATCTACCAAAGGGGTTAATAACTTATTTTCTTCCTTATTCGTATTATTGGCATAAAATTTTGGACAAAACGAAATGGGCACACTATACATTTTCGTTTAAACTTGATAAATGTGTGAAAAAGGGGTCAAAGTCCTTGTGTGAAAAAGTACCCAAGCATGGCAAAATGGGTTTTTTTCGTCCTTATTCGTAATATTGGAATAATTTGGGACAAAACAATTTGGTCACACGATACACTTTCGTTATTTTTGGATAAATTTGTAAAAAAAAGGGGTCAAAGTCCATTGCGTAAAATGTACCCAAGGTGTTAAGAACTTATTTCGTCCTAATTCGATTATTGGCATAATTTGGGACAAAACGAGTGGTCACCACAATACACTTTCGTTAATCTTGAGTAAATGTGTGAAAATGTGTCAAAGTCCATTGTGTGAAAATGTACCAAGGCATTGCAAAATGTTCTTTTTGTCCGAATTCGTAATATTGGAATAATTTGGGACAAAACAAGTGGTCACACGATACACTTTCGTAAATATTGAGTAAATTTATGAAAAGTGGTCAGGGCGCATTATCTGATCAGATTTACATATATGGTGAATTTTTTTTTTTTTTTAATTAAACTTTAGATCTTAATCTACAATAAATGTTAATTTGGCGTCCTTAATTTTATATTTGAATAAAGATTTATTTATTTTAGTGTTATCAACCCCTTTTAGTACACCCACTTTTTCTCCTATAAGCAAGCAACTTTTTTGAGGGCACCTTAAGCCATTTTTTAGAGAACATTCTTCTGAGTATTTTAGGGAAAATTCACGGCCCTATCACAAAACCCACGTCTGGTAGGCCAATCCTCTCAGCACAGTGAGAAAATTTGTGAATAAAAGTCAAGGGGTGTAAAATATGGTTAGATATATGGTAATATGTATTTTTTTAAATACATTTTTGACTTTTATCTACAATATGTATTAATCTTGTAATCTAAGGATAAAATTTAGTTTGATATTTGAATTTTCGAATTTTAAAAAATGCCATTATTTCAACCCCTTCCACCCCCTTAACCGGACGAATTTTGAAATGGCACCTCGAGGCAATTTCTTAGAATATTGTTCTGAGTATACAGTCCAAAATTCAGACCTCTACCACAAAACCCCTAATTGTTAGCCTTATCCGCCTAGCTATAGATGCTTGAGGACTTGAACGATATGCCATCATTACATGATTGTGGTAATCTGTCGTCCCAGGTGGTCTAATTTTCATTTACCCATTTGCTAAGCATTTCAAAAAGCGTTCGGTTAAAACGTTCAACCAAGCCATCACCTTGAGGATGGTAGGGTGAGGTTCTTGTTTTTGTCATGCCTTACATCGACACATCTCCTGAAACAGCCGTGATTCAAACTGTCGACCTTGATTGCTGTGGATTTCTATTGGAGCTCCAAATCGACATATGAACTCGGTAACTAGCCTTTCAGCAACAGTTTCAGCTTCTTTATTCGGAACTGCATACGCTTCGACCCATTTTGTGAAATGATCGGCCACTACTATGATGTACTTATTTTTTCTGTTGACAAAGGCAAGGGTCCCAGTATATTAAGCGATACTCTTTGAAGTGGAAAACCTGATCCATAGCTTACTAGTGGTGCTCTCAACCCTGGTATAGGGGCTCTGCGGCTGCAACAAGCTGTGCACCTCTTACCCATAACTCTATGTTCTCACGCATCCCTGGCCAATAAAACCTTCCTCGAACCTTTTCAAAGTTTAAGATATCCCTAAGTGACCTCCTGTTGGTAAACTATGGAGTTCGTTTAATACCTCCGAGATCAAACTTCTCGGTAGTAGAAGCTGTAAGCTGTCTGGATGATTATCTTCTTCCCACAACCTATATACTAGTCCATTCCTTTCCAAAGACAACTCCATTGAGCCCATAAACTCAAAACCGTTTTCCCCATTGGAGCTACTTCAAAATAAGATGGTTTTGCGCCATTTCTTATCCAATGTACATCGTGAAATAATGCACTGTCACCAGCTTGCAAAGATTGAAGTTCTTCACTTGACCATTTTGGTACTCATGAAGTGTCAATATTCAACACAATCTCAGGACCTGACTTGATATGGGTTGACGAGACAGTCCATCTGCATTCCCATGGTTCTTTCCAGGGCGATGTTGAATCTCGAAGTCAAACTCTTCGAGTTGTTCCAACCACCTAGCCACTTGTCCTTCTGGGTCTTTAAACGAACGAAGCCACCGAAGTGCGCTATGATCTGTTCTTGCGAGAAACCGCTTACCATAGAGATAGTGTCGAAAGTGTTGCGCTGACTTGAGTAGTGCAAGCATCTCCCTTCTTGTAACACTGTAGTTTCTCTCAGTTTTGGGTAAGAGTGCGACTGAAATATGCAACAACACGTTCCACTCCATCTTGTATCTGGCTCAGCACACCACCAATGCCTGTTCCACTTGCATCAGTATCCAGTATGAAACTGTAACTCCGGCTGAGGATGTATTTATACGGAACTTGACACCAAACATTTTTTAATTGCAGGAAGGCACTATCACACTCTTTGTTCCAAACATATTTAGTACCTTTTTGAGTAAGCCGATAAAGTGGAGAAGCAATGTCAGCAAAGGATTTAACAAATCTTTGATAATATGAAGCAGTCCCTAAAAATGAACGTAGTTCCTCAACTGTAGATGGAATAGACCATTTAGCTATTGCAGATACTTTCTCCAAATCAGTTGAGATGCCTTCTGCCGAAATAACATGACCTAAAAACTGTACCTTTTCTTGAAAAAGTTCGCACTTGGATGGTTTAACTTTCAACCCCGCTTCTCTCAAACGCTGAATACTTATCGAAGACGAATCATGTGTTCATCAAAGTTTCGGGCAAAAACAATAACATCATCCAGCTATACCAAAGTAGAAGTGACCCAGTTCAATCCGGCTAGAACCAAGTCCATTAGACGCTGAAATGTGCTAGGACCATCGCACAACCCAAATGGTAAAACTTTAAATTCGTACAAACCACCCCATGATGTAGCAAAAGCAGTTTTTTCTGATCTTCTGGAGCAACCTCACATTGATAGTAAGCACTCGCCAGGTCTAGCTTGGAAAATAACCGTGCCGAACTAAATGAATCCATCATGTCACCCATACGAGGAAGAGGATACGCATCCTGGGTAGTGACGTCATTCAAGCGGCGATAATCAATGCAAAATCTCATTGATCCATCTTTCTTCTTAACTAGGACGACAGGAGCACTCCGAGGAGACACAGATTGCTGAATCACTCCTTGATTAAGCATATCATCAACAATCTTCTTAGTTTCTTCCCGGTGGTGAAGAGGTATTCTCCGTGGAGGTTGACGCACCGGCATAGCATTCCCAGTAACAATGCGGTGATAAGTAAGCTTAGTCCTACCAAGATCATGAGCTCCGTACGAGCAAACATCTTCAAATTCATCTATTAATCTATATTAGTCACTCAACGCTTATATCAAATAAAACTCACCATGTCGCAAAACAAAGACAATTAAAACATTATATGTATGTACCTTCATAATATTATTATATGAAACGTGATTGTATGAATGAGAAGAATGAATGACTTTTGCAAATCATCACATAAATATAAAGGCTTAACGTAATTAATTCTACGATCAAATTATAATTACTCTGAAAAATTTAAATCATAATATTGCCTACATTATACAAACCACCGCCTGCTCGAATGGGATGAACCCAAATAGACTGCCTGTTTTGTGAGCCAACATTTCGGTCCTAGTCACAGTCGATGAAAGAAGATTTTTGCGCCGTAACTAGCACGCTCTGTTGAGTATATGAAGAAACATGACAGGTTTTGTTTACCGACACACAGTCACAACAGTTGGACACACAGACAACCAGAGATCTTAGATAAAGGTTTTTAGTTGGAGCTTCTTTGCAACTTCAAATTGTTTGGCGCAAAAAGGCGCCGTAGCTGGCGCTTTCTTGCGGAATTCTTACAAAGCTCTGTCTTTTGTTGGTCAATTATTTAACATGGGAAAATGACTCACAAAACAGGCAGTCTATTTGGGTTCATCCCATTCGAGCAGGCGGTGATGCAAACTATACAATACCAGAGTCGATAAAGAAGTTTCCCCGTTGGGGAGGTCCTCCAACTCCCTATACCGCCCTGGGTTAAATAAAAAGTCGGTTTTTGGCGTTGGGAATCTAACGTTCCGCGCGACTCTGTGTGACGATTGATGGAACTACTTCAATAAAAGTACGTCACTTTTCTACTAGTAGTTAACAGTCGATGAAAACAAATGGCGGAAACGTCAAAATATTAAATACGATCGAATGTTGGCGAATGTTTTGGCATAAAGCAAACTCTCTTTATTAATGAGGATATTTCTGATGGAGTAGACCTAAGCTTAGGAGCTAGGCCGACAATATGTATTGTTCAAGATTTCGATTTGAGTGCCTAGGGCGTACTTTCGTCTGAAAACTGTATTGTGGCCTTGGGCCTAGGCTACACTTACGTCCGTTAGGCTTGAACAAGGCATATCTCAAATTATTTCGCACGAAAATGTCAGTGACGCCTGCGCAACACTTTATAGTACGATAATAATAAAAAAGTAAATCGTTTTAAAAGACTAGGGCCCAGGGCTAATATGATTGAAATAAAATTGAAGTTTGACGTTTCGTCTGTTGTTTGTTGATTTCAGCGTCACTGCACATCGATAATCTAATGACCGTATTTAGCGTGCAGTGCTTTTATTAGTTTCACATTGGAGCCGCTCTCAGCGCGCAGGACGTTAGATTCCGTTTTGACTTGGGAGTAAGGGGACCTCCCCAAAGGGGAAACTTCTTTATCGACTCTGACAATACTAATACCATTACTTGTTATTTAATTTATCTAGTTTCGATGATGAATAGCTTATTAATTTTACTTGCACATTACTTCTATTTAATGTAATCTTTCTAAGTATTTCCCCAATTCAGTGCAGTGTATTTATAGTGCTTAGTGTAATATGTAATGTTTAGATTTATGCAATGTGATTTGTGTTGTAATTATAAAATGGTTGGATGGAAGAGAAGGCCTAACAGGCCTTAATCCCGCCATCAATAAAGACGACAATCAATCAATCAATATCGTTGGCTTGTTTAGTTGATAAATGATCTAGGTTAAAATTAAACAATTGAGAAGCAGGACACCTGTTTGCAGATATATCCACTTGTATGTGTATCCACACTGTATGTCCCTTTGTATAATGTTATTGGTTTACTGGTTGAATTTAAAACACGTATCGGCATGTGTGGAACATCTACTTGAACCAGAATAGGGAACTGTCCTTCATTACCAAATTTGAATATGTCCCTACTAATAACCTCAAATACCGACCAGTAAAGTTTTTTATGCGTCCGGTGTAATATTCTATTAAACAATAGTAATAGTCACGAATTTAATCTTGCACGTCTTTTATTCACCACCATACTGGTTCAGACTACACTGCGCAGGCGCTGTAGCCAAGGCACTCCGAGCCCACCGTGAGCCTAGCTCCGTGTGACATTGAGCTGCCTAGAGCAGTCTAGAACAGGATGTTACATCCCTCTTTTCCTTCAATTTAAGACTACAACATGAATTTACTATATCTAGATAATGACATAATCTGACAGTTTGCATGAGATTATTAAACTAATAACTGCACTTAGTTTTCTTCTCTAAAGTCTTTTTGCAGTAAGTAATAGTGAAACAAATAAGATTATTGAAACACTAGATTAACATGATTAAACAAGGATTATGAAATACTACATAAACAACAATACAATATTTGGAGGAAATGTCATTTGACAATTACATAGGCTACCATAAAACTAAGAATGTTCATTTGCTCTAGTTTCTTCTCTAAAGTCTTTTTGCAGTAAGTAATAGTGAAACAAATAAAATTATTGAAACACTAGATTAACATGATTAAACAAGGATTATGAAAATACTACATAAACAACAATTCAATATTTGGAGGAAATGTCATTTGACAATTACATACCATAAAACTAAGAATGTTCATTTGCTCTAGTTTCTTCTCTAAAGTCCTTAACATAGTTATAATATTTAGCCTTAAGGGCCTAGGGCCTACTTGCACTGAAAACACTTTGTCTAGAGTATAATCAAGTACCCCTATGATTATTAACAGCCTTAGGGGCTTTCAATTTCACTGAAAACACTTATCACTCTTGAATCAGGATTGATTAATTATAGCCTTATGGGCAAACAAGTAAGTATTGATGAGTTGCACTCACTTCATCACAAAGTCCTTTAAGTGTGATGGCAGTTTTACTTCCCTTCTTGGTCTTCTCTGAGGAGTCAGCATCGGACCTGTAGACTTACTGCTCCCAGGGTCTGGATCTCGCTGTTGAGTTGGGCTCGTAGTCTCGGCCGGTTCGCTTACTGGTTCAGGAGGTGTGTTTTGTTGATGGAACCTCTTCACATGGGTTGTGTTCCTCCTGTATCTTGCTCCCTCTGGTGTTTGGACTACAACAGAGTTCCCTGTTTTCTCTGTAACCCTTACTGGCTCTGGATTGAATGGAGTTGTAAGTTTGTCTTGTCTGGCTTGTTTGAGTAGAACTTGATCTCCCACCTGCACGTCGCTGTCTCTTGCAAGTCGTTTCTCATCTGCATAACGTTTACCCATCCTTCTTCTCCCTGTCGCGATCTCTTACTTCTTCGTCATTTAGGATTTCTGCGTTAAGGTCTGGTAGTTTAGTTCGAATCTTTCTGTTATACAGTAGCTCAGCTGGAGATTTGTTTGTCGTGCTATGTGGTGTCGAACGGTACATGATTAGAAACTTGTTTAGTTCTTCCTTCCAATCCTTTCCCATAGCATGGGCTATCTTCAGACGCTTTACTAACGATCTTTTTCTGTCGCTCCACCTGGCCGTTGGCTTGCGGCCATAATGGAGTTGTGTTATGAAGTTCTATTCCTAACTCATTGAAGTAGGATTTCAGCTCCTTGCTGATCAGTTGAGGACCGTTGTCACAATGGATGTAGACAGGATTCCCATGTCTGGCGAACATCACATCTAAAACAGGTATGAGTTTCTCCGTTGTGATCTTCCTCATAATCTCAATTTCGAAGAATCGGCTGTAGTAATCAACTGCTACGAATATGTACTCCCCGGTGGGCAGAGGACCTAGAAAATCAATCGCTAGATGTTCCCATGGTTTCTCTGGCAGTTGCGTTCTTATGACCGGTTCTGGAGGATCGAATTTAGAAACGATTTGGCATCCATGGCATGTTTTCACAGGGTTTTTCTACGTCTCTGTCCATCTGGGGCCACCAGACTTTTGTTCTCAATCGTTGTTTCATTGAAGTCATTCCAGGATGTCCCTCGTGACTTATGTCAAGGGCTCGCTGTCTTAGCGATTTAGGTATTATCAAACGTGTTCCGCGTAGGACAATTTTCCCCACGTTGCATAACTCATCCTGAATGAGTCGGTATGATCGGTTAGTATCGTCCCATTTCCCCGACTGAATGCTGTTGCGAACGTCGGTCCGTTCTTGGTCCCTCTCTGAAGCTCGTTCCACTTCACGTGCTGACATGGCTCTCGGCGTAGACTCGCTGACTACCCAGCGCACGTAATCATTTATCTCTTCGACAGTATTCTTGGAGTCTCCAGATCCTTGTACCAACCTTGATAATGAATCAGCAATGTTAGTCTTGCCCGGTTTGTATACAACCTTGTATTTGTAGGGTTGCATGCGTAGTACCCAACGGCCAATTCTAGCGCTCGGCTTTGACCTTGGTGAGAAAATCACTTCTAATGGCTTGTGATCAGTAATCAGGTCAAATGTTATACCATATATGTACAAGTGAAACCTCTCACAGGCATAGATAAGCCCTAGTGCTTCTCGCTCGGTTTGGGAATATCTACGTTCAACTGCAGATAGGGTTCTACTGGCGTAACATATCACACGAGGACCCTCTGCTTGGGACTGGACTAGTACAGCTCCCAGACCGTAAGGACTCGCGTCTGATATTACTGTCGTTTTTGCATTTTTGTCGTAGAAACCCAATATCTCTGCTTTAGTCAAGTATGTTTGCAGAGTTTTGAAAGCTACCTCTTTTTCCGTTCCCCAGGAAAATTTTTCAGAACTGCGTGTTAGCTTCCTGAGTGGTTCAGAGATTGTTGATAAATCCGGAATGAATTTTGCACTGAAGTTTACAAGCCCCCGAAAGCTACGTACCTCCTCTGCTGTTTCTGGCCTCCTGAAGTTCTGCACTGCTTCAATGCTACTTTCTGTTGGCCGGACCCCTTTTCCTGAGATGTGGTGTCCTACGAAGGCGATTTCGCTGACTCGGAGTTGACATTTCTCTCGATTCAGCGTCAGTCCTCTTCCATGGATGGTTTGAGTGCACCTCTCAGTCTGTTGTCATGTTCTTCTCTGCCTTCTTCAAACCCCTTGAAACACATCTTCATGTTCTTGAATATATCTTCTTGAATAGCGTTCAGGTCTAGGGCCTATTCGCAGAAGATTAAGTTGATTGAAGTTTCCTTACCCAGGATAGATATTCCATCTTCTTTGATGACGTAGAAGTCTGCGATTATCGAGTTTTCTCCAACTTCCACTTTGGATGTGAACTTTCCAATCACTTCCAGTTCTTCTTCTTTTCCATAAGCAAACAATTTCTTGTTGGTTTTCTCAGTTTTGCATTTTATGCCACTTTGTTTACAGTGTTCCCATTGTTGCTGGCATACCACATTACAGCTAGCACCAGAATCAATCAACATTAGCATTGAAACTCCGCCTACCTGTAGGTTAATTTTCCCCTCACTGTCGATAGGGTTAGGCCTACTTGAGTTTTTGACCCACTGATTTGAAATGCATACTCCTTATCACTTGTGTCATGGTCTGAGTCAGATTTGACCTGGTGAACTCGTTTATTGCCTGTCTTTTTGCTTTTAGGCACATAGCCCTTCTTGTCTAGGCCTACTTTGGTTTTGCAACATTGTTCATAATGGCCTACCTTTTTGCACCGGTTACACTCTTTCCCTATAGCAGGGCAAGTTTTATCACTGCTTATGTGTCCAGTTTTTCCACACCTATAACAGGTCTGCTTTGATTTCCACTCATCGTCCTAGGCTTAGGCCTACTCTGTCTGGAACCTGGGCTTTGAAGTCTATTTTATTCACTTCTTGATTAGAGCCTCCTTCCATCACTTTTGCCTGTGCTTCAGCCTCCTCTAAGCTTCGCGCCAAGTTCTGAGTGTTAGTAGTGTAAGGTTTGACCCTTTTCTAGGCATTTACGCCTCAAAGCATTAGAAACACACTTTTCAATTATTTGGTCTCTAATGTTCTCATCTACAATTGTCACCAAAGCTGCACAACGTCGCCTGTCGCTTTAGTCGTGTTACATATTGTTCAACTCTTTCTCTAGGCTCCTGGGCCATGTTACGAAATATGTGTCTCTCATAGGGAATGTTAGACTGAGGTGTGAAATACCTGTCCAGTGCTCTTAATGCTGTGCCATACAAGTCAGTATTTTCAGGATCCTCCACAGATTCGGGTAGGGTTTCCAAATGTCTTGTACGTCCATTCCTGCCGCCCACAATAGTAGTGATCGTTTTGAGTGTCTAGGGTTATTCCCTTTCCCTCCACAAAGAATGTGAATGCGCGCTTCCAACGACGCCACCGCTGGCCTAGGGATGCAGCGTCATCGCTCACACAATCGAAGTTTGGAATGCCGTGAATATCTATTTCCTTAGACATTTCGCCATAATTTAATACTTTATCGCTTAATACTGTGTGATTTACGTATTGAAACTTGTTTTTACCCGCGTCGCCACTTGTAATATTCTATTAAACAATAGTAATAGTCACGAATTTAATCTTGCACGTCTTTTATTCACCACCATACTGGTTCAGACTACACTGCGCAGGCGCTGTAGCCAAGGCACTCCGAGCCCACCGTGAGCCTAGCTCCGTGTGACATTGAGCTGCCTAGAGCAGTCTAGAACAGGATGTTACATCCGGCTTTTATTAGTGCTAACTGTGAGAGAGGAAAATTTTGAACCGGGCTTCGCGCCGGAAAACGGCCATGCACCATTGCAGGTGGGCGTGACGTGATCGTGAGGTTCGCCGAGGCGGCGAGCTGACAGTTCTGCCAATCAGCTTCCCCTCCTCACCTCACGATAACGTCACAACCAAAAGAGCGCGGACTTAAGTCTTTGTGCGGGAAGTCAAAACCCAGGAACTTTGAACATGCATAGAATCTACAGATTTTATTTTTTTTAGTTTATTTAAATTGCGATGTTTATTAAATTTGAATGTTAAAAATTACTAAATACGTGTAAGATATATTTGAAACCAAGGCCAGTTCCCTATTCTAGCCACTAGCACCCCAGTCTTTCCAATAAAAGATTGGGTCGGTTTAGGAATCCTTCTTTTGGAGCTTTTCATCGAAATTTACCTCTGATTAAATACTCTTGTCCGGTAGGTACAACCACCGTCTCCGCTATGGACACATCACACATTTGATGAGTTGCATTACTGTTAGGCCTACCTATTGTTATTGGCGTAATTTGACCCTCTAATCGTAATATATGTTGAGTTATTAAAACATCACCTTCTTTGCTTTTCTAAGAAGTCAGTCCCCAGAATAAACTGCTGTGTAATTCCTTCCATAATAAACCCAAGTGGACCCAAGTTTTCTTCCAAATCTGAAGATTTACATCAACAACTCCTTTCGTAGCCATGAATACACCACTTGCGTTGACAACATTCAAACTAGAGTCTCGTAACTGGTTTTTATTCCCTTTTGAATCTTTCACTCTTCGTATCGTTGTAATGAAATAGCAGCACCGTATCGATTAAAATATCCATGTCAAGATTTTGTACCTTTCCCTTTGTAAACACAGCACCTCCACTTGCCACATTTCCTATAATTGTAGTAGGCCTAGTATGATCCGAATCAAGTATATTTTTTTGGCTGGCTCCCCACATTGGTCATGTGTGCCAGCCTCCACTAGTTTTCCTGATGTGGCCGACTCCCATGGAAATATCCTGGCTGATACTCAGCCCGAAAATCTGGTTGAAACATAGGGCTTGAATGTGTTGCTTGTCTTGCATTACGGCAATTTACATGTCGATGTCCTGGCTGTCCACAACTCCAGCATTTCATCTGAGATCTAGGCCTATAATGAGGCCTTGACTGAATGTTCTCTTGCTGCCTTGCCGTCACAGGCATATTCATCATGTGCTTCATGGTATCTGTCATTGCTTGCATGGCTATTGTGTTACTTTTAAGCAACTCCTCCAGTGCATGAACACTATTTGACGGTCCAGGACTTACTGTACAAAGGTCTCTCTTTTCACATTGCAAATTTACTTCTTGTTCCAAAGCAACTTTCGTAGCAGCTTCTAATGTTCGTGAACAAGACTGACGTACTAGCTGACGCAAATTGACTTCACCTAAAGCTTCAACATACTGATCACGGGTAAGCTCATCACGATTACCATGGTCCATGTAAGGGTAGGCTCTAGCAGCTAATTTCTTCATCTCGCAACATAAAGTGTCTACAGTCTCCAAAGGTTGTCGTCGCCTCATGCAAAAAGCAGTTTTATGTAGCTCAATTTCCTCTTGTGGTTCTAGTTTTTAAGTGTAACGCCCTGCACAAATTTCCCATAATCAATTTTTACTTCTAGAGAAATATCCTCATACTTGTTGGCGGCTCTTCCGTCTAAACTCACTGCCAAGAACTCACATTTTTCAACATCTGACCACTTATTAATAACGGAAATTTTACAAAATGTTGCAACCACTCGCACCAACTTTCAGACTCACCTGTAAATTCTCGAGGCATTTTAATAGGACGTTTGGTCACTAAAACAACTCCTTGTTCCGCCATTGTTTCTGGTTGTCTTTTTGGCATTACGTTTTACAAAAAGAAATCCATTTGATTTTAGTCATCCCACCGCTGCCACTGCCACCATTGTAATGCGTATTAACTATTTAATCTTTTATTTCAATTATATTTCCAACATTCGAGAAGACACCATTTTACACAATAACAACATTCATTTCTTTTATCAACAACATCTCTAAACACTGCCTACTAGATAACTTGTACATATGAACTGCCTAGTGTATTCCAATCCACACTACATATGAATGTGTGTATGTATGTATGTATGTATGTATGTATGTATGTATGTATGTATGTATGTATGTATGTATGTATGTATGTATGTATGTATGTATGTATGTATGTATGTATGTATGTATGTATGTATGTATGTATGTATGTATGTATGTATGTATGTATGTAGTGATTATGTATGTATGTATGTACCCTTACCAAAATTATAAGCAGTCAAAGATGTGCCATAACGTTGTCAAAAGGTTGTTACAGCGCTGAAACATAGTCTAAGATGAGAAGGGACTAAGTTTTGGATGGTATTAAAAACATTCCCAAATAGTAGTCTAAAGTATCTACACCAAAACATTACCTAAACATCGCTAAAACATAGTGTAAACATAGTCACGCAATTCGCTAAAACATAGTCAAATGATAGTTGAAAGAATCTACCCCAAAACATTGCCAAATCATCGCTAAAACCACGCTAAAACATTGCATATTCATCGTCTCGCACATTGCAAAAACTTAGTGAAATAATAGTTGAAAATATCCATCATTGAAACACCGTGGAAACATCGTGGAAACATAGTCATATAACCAAGTAGTAAAAACATCATCAAAAGGTAGTTTGACAGTAGTATATCCATCTCCAGAACATATTAGTGTAATAATCATAGCCGAGGACGTCTTCAAAGGGAAGGGATTATTATTCAAAATAATCAGTATTGTGAACTAGTCAAAAGTTTAACTAAAACTATAACTGTGAGTTTAATTTCAACATTTTATAATAATATATGGTATTAATAATTTACATTTTAAATTTTTACTGTTGATTTTTAGAAATTTTTCATAGAAATTTCACATTCGAATTTCATATAATTATATAATGAAAGCTGCATTTGACTAGTTCAGTATCCAAGAGGGGATACTGTTTGTTGATGGTTTTGTTGCTGTTGCTGTTCCTGACTTCTTCGAGAGAGAAAACCTGTGCATTGTATTCTATACGCATATTGGCCCAAATATGTAAGTATTTTTTGCTATTCACTAAGTGCTAAATCATTGTTTTATGCTCAAAACCACTCCCTATGGCCTAGGTGGTGGCATTACACAGCTCACAGGGGCCCCGGCCCAGAAAGCTAGGCTGAGGAGCTATCCGAATAGTGCCAAAACGCGTTCATTCCCTGGTCTTATTCTCGTTTTACGTCACCGTTAGGCGTCATGATATCCATGACGTAGCTAGTAGCATCCGAATAGTCGAGCGCACGATCGAGACTCGCCGAAATCTGGGAATGAGAACAAGAATCGGAAAAGGACACCTGATCTTGATCTTAGTACTAGAACATGGCGGCTGTTTACGATACGTCCGATCAATTACATAAATAAATTAAAGATAAAATGCATGAAGCAATCTAGTAACAAGACCAGGAATCAGACCAAGAATAAGAACAAGACCAAGTAATGAGACCAAGAACGGCGAAGAACACTATTCGGTTAGGTCCCTAGGCCCTAGGCTTGATGGTGCCTATGCAGAATTGCGGGCAAGTGTTTGTAAAATGTAAAAATGTAAAATGTTGTATAGCCCAAAGTTTACAAAGACTACCCTAAGTGTACTGTGTAGGGCCTATAGTCTATAGTCTAGGCCTAGGCATAGGCCTAGGGGCTAGGGGTAGGCCCTAGGCCTACTACCCTATTATTGTATTGTATGTATGTATTGTATTGGGGGGGGGGGAGCGTAGAGTTAGGCCCTAGGCCCTAGCCTAGGCCGTAGTAGGCGTAGGCCTAGCCTAGGGGATACACAAAAGTTTTATGTTAAACTATAAATGTGTTTGCACTAGTAGTTACGCTAAATTATTTGGGAAATAATATAGCTGCTAGGCCTAAGCCTAGAAGGCCTATAAGTAGCATAAAGAGGCATGTTGGACTTGGACATAACCCTAAAACTGAAATTGGGCCAGCCCAGCAGTGCAATTCTAGGCCTATAAGTTTGTTACCTATGGAGAATGGAGATATCAATCGCTATCCGGCCGGCACGTTAGCATCAATTTTGCGTATCGCCCGAGTCTGTTAAAATATAACGATGTTGTTACGTTAGCGATTAATATAGGGTAACGAAAAGGAAATGGTGACACTACCCAAACCACTGCTATTAGAACTGTCAATTCGAATTTGTATTATAGGCTACCACAATAAATAGTAATTATGATCATATGGTGCAGGCCTATGTTGCTTTTTATTAAATAAAATAAACATTGGCAGAAGTCTTTAAAAGTGTAAACATGCACTTATTGCCAATTACAAAGCTTTTACGATTTCCTCAACCATGCTTCAACCCAACTCGCCAAATAACCTAGTCTGTGGTAGGAAATGTACAAGTAGGGGCCTACCTATCTCTCTAAGCGCCACCGCTACTGTAGGCCTACGCTTTATTATGGTTAAGCTATGTTTGGATTTGCACTTCGAATTTGTTTATGAGATTTTTGTTTTAAAAAATCAATATAAAATTGTAGTAGAAATAGCCTTGTGGAAATATTTTAAACTATGATGGTTGAAAAATGTAGAACAATGCAATTAGGCCTAGCAGAATTTAGGTTATGCAAATGATTAAGGTAGGTCTAAGGAAAATGTGGGTTATAAAATTAGGTTATTGTGTCCATCTACCAAAATATAACTAGAATAGGACACGTACTAAACGCTTATTTAATCAATTGTAGGACTATGCCTACTGGAATATGCCTAATACTTGCATGGAAAATAATTAGGCCTAAACTACCTTCAAGCTACAATGGAAAAAATACGCCCTAGTTATTCAGAATTTTGCAAAATGTTTGTTATGACACTGTTGTTGTTGTTGTTGTCGAGTTTTTAAGGCCACAAGCATACCGGTTGTAGTTTTCACCCGAGATTTCACGGACCAATCCGAACCAATCCCTTGCCGGCCTTGACCAATCACATAGCCGTATCGACTTCTCACAAAGAAATATTTTGGTGAGAAGTTGTCACTTTTTTCGAACGTGATATCGCAATGTTTCGATATCGATAACCAAACAGAATTGCAGTTGCCACTTCTCACTGGAAATTCAACTCACTGTCGAATTGTGACTTTGTGAGGAAAACAGAATAAGGGGGGGGGTCCAGGCCTCAGCCTAGCTGTCATGCTGCTAAGGCTAGCTCTGAATGAAATGTTTCTTTTCAGATGCCGACCAGTAGCGTTACCAGTTCTTCGAGTAAATATCTTCCGTAGCCAACCACCAAGGTTCCCACAAATTGGCGTCGAGTTGAAACGAAGACTTAGGCCTATTTACCGTGCAAAGTGCAAATTTATGCATTCAGAACTTTTACTTGCACGTTGCACCTTTGTTAAATTTTGGCCTATTGCTTTAAAACTGGGCTCAAAAGTTGAATGTTATTTTAAAATAAATTGCATTTTAATTATCACTTAGGCCCCATAGCTTACATTACTTAATTTTACTGGCTACCACCAATTTCATAATGATTTATTTCCCATACCATATCTTAATCTGGCATTAGTGTGCTGTAGCCAAATGCAGATACTTGTGATGAAAAATAAAAAAAGAATCTTTGTTTTGATAGGCCTATGGCCTAGCCAAAAATTGCATTGGTTGTGTTTGTTACAAATATTAAAAATTTGTTTTTCCACAAATAACTGCCTCTAGCTATAGTCATTGACGATGTTTCAACTAGGTAATGACTAACCTTTTGGCGACTATTTGGAATAGTCGTCAAAAGGTAGAGGAACATCGTAAAATAGTCGCCATAGTCGTCGACTATGTTTCAACTAGGTAATGACTACCTTTTGACGACTATTTGGATATTATTATGAAAGAGCAGGAACATCGTAAAATAGTCGCCATGTAGTCTTCTGAACATATTTAACTAGTAGGACATCACATATCTAGTTGGTATTGGCACTGTGTATTTGTAAGATTAAATGATGTTTTGGATATGTTTCAAAGGGTAGCTTAAACATAGTTTATTGACTAGGTTCTGACTACTAAAATTTTAGTAAGGGTATGTATGTATGTATGTATGTATGTATGTTGTATGTATGTATGTATGTATGTTATGTATGTATGTATGTATGTATGTATGTATGTATGTATGTATGTATGTATGTATGTATGTATGTATGTATGTATGTATGTATGTATGTATGTATGTATGTATGTTGTATGTTTGTAAAATGTTAGCAATATTTCTATTTATAAGGCTGTGCTTCCTGTCAGCCATGTTTCTTGCAGGATGTGCAATTGGTTTTTAACAATGCGACGCTCAACGACTTTACCGAGGACCGCCACCGGGTCAGCACCGTGTCGACCGAGAGAAAACATTTAGCAATTGATTACAGACGTACAAGGTTGAGTTTACCAACGCAAGTAAACTGTTATGTAACAGTTATGTGAATATTATTTACTTTATTGTATTTTACATTTAATTATTAAATTCAGTTATTAAACCATGTTATCGTCGCTCGCTTCAAAACTTGTCTCCTTGTTTCTCTCAGTTTTGGTAAGAGTGCGACTGAAATATGCCAACAACACGTTCCACACCATCTTGTTTCTGGCTCAGCACACCACCAATGAATGTTTCACTTGCATCAGTATCCAGTATGAACTGTAACTCCGGCTGAGGATGTGTTAATACGGAACTTGACACCAAACAATTTTTTAATTGCAGGAAGGCACTATCACACTCTTCGTTCCAAACATATTTAGTACCTTTTTGAGTAAGCCGATAAAGTGGAGAAGCAATGTCATCAAAGGATTTAACAAATCTTTGATAATATGAAGCAGTCCCTAAAAATGAACGTAGTTCCTCAACTGTAGATGGAATAGACCATTTAGCTATTGCAGATACTTTCTCCAAATCAGTTGAGATGCCTTGTGCCGAAATAACATGACCTTGAAACTGTACCTTTCCTTGAAGAAGTTCGCATTTGGATGGTTTAACTTTCAACCCCGCTTCTCTCAAACGCTGAAATACTTCTCGAAGACGAATCATGTGTTCATCAAAGTTTCGGTCAAAAACAAAAACATCATCCAGGAATACCATAGTAGTTGACCAGTTCAATCCGGCTAGAACCACGTCCATTAGACGCTGAAATGTGCTTGGTCCATTGCACAACCCAAATGGTAAAACTTTAAATTCGTACAAACCACCTTATGATGTAGCAAAAGCAGTTTTTTTCTCGATCTTCTGGAGCAACCTCACATTGATATAAGCACTCGCCAGGTCTAGCCTGGAAAATAACCGTGCCGAACTAAATGAATCCATCATGTCACCCATACGAGGAATAGGATACGCATCCTTGGTAGTGACGTCATTCAAGCGGCGATAATCAATGCAAATCTCATTGATCCATCTTTCTTCTTAACTAGGACGACAGGAACACTCCAAGGAGACACAGATGGCTGAATCACTCCTTGATTAAGCATATCATCAACAATCTTCTTAGTTTCTGCCCGGTGGTGAAGAGGTATTCTCCGTGGAGGTTGACGCACCGGCATAGCAATCCCAGTAAACAATGCGGTGATAAGTAAGCTTAGTCCTACCAAGATCATGAGCTCCGTACGAGCAAACATCTTCAAATTCATCTATTAATCTCACAATATCATTGGCTTGTTTAGTTGATAAATGATCTAGGTTATAATTAAACAATTGAGAAGCAGGACACCTGTTTGCAGATGTATCCACTTGGCACACATCAACTGGTGGCGTCCAGAGCAAAATTCTCCAACGGTTGTCCCTTTGTATAATGTTTATCGGTTTTACTGGTTGAATTTAAAACACGTATTGGCATGTGTGGAACATCTCCTTTAACCAGAATTCTAGCCACTAGCACCCCTGTCTTTCCAATAAAAGATTGGGTCGGTTCTAGGAATCCTTCTTTTGGAGCTTTTTCTCGAAATATACCTCTAATTAAATACTCTTGTCCCTGTAGGTACAACCACCGTCTCCGCTATGGACACATGACACATTTGATGAGTTTTGCATTACTGTTAGGCCTACCTATTGTTTATTGGCGTAATTTGACCCTCTAATCGTAACATATGTTGAGATATTAAAACATCACCTTCGTGTTTTTCTAAGAAGTCAGTCCCAGAATGCACTGCTGTGTAATTCCTCCATAATAAACATTGGGTGGACCCAAGTCTTCTTCCCAATCTGTAGATTTACATCAACAACTCCTTTTGTAGCCATGAATTCACCACTTGCGTTGAAAACATTCAAACTAAAGTCTCGTTACTGGTTTTTATTCCCTTTTGAATCTTTCCACGCTTCGTATCGTAGTAATGAAATAGCAAGCACCTGTATCGATTTAAAATATCCATGTCAAGATTTTGTACCTTTCCCTTTGTAAACACAAACACCTCCACTTGCCACATTTCCTATAATTGTAGTAGGCCTAGTATGATCCGAATCAAGTATATTTTTCTTGGCTGGCTCCCCACATTGGTCATGTGTGCCAGCCTCCACTAGTTTTCCTGATGTGGCCGACTCCCATGGAAAAATCCTGGCTGATACTCAGCCGAAAATCTGGTTGAAACAAAGGGCTTGAATGTGTTGCTTGTCTGCATTACGGCAATTTACATGTCGATGTCCTGGCTGTCCACAACTCCAGCATTTCATCTGAGATCTAGGCCTATAATGAGGCCTTGACTGAATGTTCTCTTGCTGCCTTGCCGTCACAGGCATATTCATCATGTGCTTCATGGTATCTGTCATTGCTTGCATGGCTATTGTGTTACTTTTAAGCAACTCCTCCAGGGCATGAACACTATTTGACGGTCCAGGACTTACTGTACAAAGGTCTCTCTTTTCACATTGCAAATTTACTTCTTGTTCCAAAGCAACTTTCGTAGCAGCTTCTAATGTTCGTGAACAAGACTGACGTACTGCTGACGCAAATTGCCTTCACCTAAAGCTTCAACAAACTGATCACGGGTAAGCTCATCACGAGTACCATGGTCCATGTTAGGGTGAGGCTCTAGCAGCTAATTTCTTCATCTCGCGACATAAAGTGTCCACAGTCTACAATGGTTGTCGTCGCCTCATGCGAAAAGCAGTTTTAGTAGACTCAATTTCCTCTGGTGGTTCTAGTTTTAAGTGTAACGCCCTGCACAAACTTCCATAATCAATTTTTACTTCTGGAGAAATATCCTCAAACTTGTCGCGGCCTCTTCCGTCTAAACTCACTGCCAAGAACTCACATTTTTCAACATCTGACCACTTATTAATAACGGAAATTTTTACAAAATGTTGCAAACCACTCGCACCAACTTTCAGACTCACCTGTAAATTCTCGAGGCATTTAATAGGACGTTTGGTCACTAAAACAACTCCTGGTTCCGCCATTGTTTATGGTTGTCTTCTTGGCATTACGTTTTACAAAAGGAAATCCATTTGCTTTTAGTTATCCCACCGCTGCCACCATTGTAATGCGTATTAACTATTTAATCTTTTATTTCAATTATATTTCCAACATTCGAGAAGACACCATTTTACACAATAACAACATTCATTTCTTTTATCAACAACATCTCTAAACACTGCCTACTAGATAACTTGCACATATGAACTGCTAGTGTATTTTAATCCACACTACATATGAATGTATGTATGTATGTATGTATGTATGTATGTATGTATGTATGTATGTATGTATGTATGTATGTATGTATGTATGTATGTATGTATGTATGTATGTATGTATGTATGTAGTATGTATGTATGTATGTATGTATGTATGTATGTATGTATGTATGAATGAATGAATCTTTATTGTACAATCTTGAGTGTATTACACTCTTTACAGATTTTGTAGTTACATTGTTGTTATTATGCATATTTATTAATCATGGTTCTAATATAAGACTAAACTAAGATGAAGTTAGATTTTGTAATTGCATAGTTGGAATGTTTACTGGTAATCTATGTTTAAAATATAGGCCTAAAACTAAAACTAATAACTAAGAGTAAATAATAATAAAATAAATAAGAAAAAAATAAAGAAAAGAAGATAATATAATCTGATTGTGAAACTAAACTAAACTTAAAGCTAAAACTAACACTAAGAGTAATTATATAATCAAAAGTAACATAATGCTAAAACTAAAAGTAGCCTAAAGAAAAGAAGATAATATAATCTGATTGTGACATGCAACAGTAGCATATTGAAGGTTAGACAAAAAGAAAAGAAGACAGAATGTGGTATAGAGCAACAGCATCGTAACACGAGAAATCTCCATCTCGATTCCTTTAGAGTTATACATATTATAGTTTGTCGTTAGAGCTTGATAAGGAGTTGAATTATAATCAAAAGCTGTATAAAATGAGGGGCAGGGAAGAGTTGGCGGTATTGAGTAGATGTAGTTTATTTCAGAAGCAGTTCTTAATTTTCGTTAAAAGATTGTTTTTTCAGTGAGTTTTTAAAGAGTGCACTATTCATGTCCTTAAGAGTTTTGGGTAGGCTGTTATATAACATGTATCCTATGTGAGTGATGCTAAGTTTACCTTTATTAGTGCTATTTATATTTTTGTAGGTGTAGGTTATCTTTAGTACGCGTATTGTGATCGTGATAGTACGAGTTGGTTGTTAGTAATAGATTGGAAAATGTGACACCACAAAATTTGTTATGTATGAAGATACAAGTCTGGTATTCAGTGACGAGTTGGATAGGTAGTATTTTTGAAGTTTCATATATATGAGATCTGTGTGTAAAGTACGGCAGATTAAAAATGTTTCTAATTGCTCTATTTTGGATAGTATTAAGTCCTTTTAGCTTATACGTAGGTGATTGACCCCAGATAATGTTCATATATTGGATATGGCTATGAATGTACGAGTAGTAAATAGAAGTCAGGGTTGATGGTTTTATTATTATAGAAAGTCTACGTAGTACTCCTGTTATTGGGGAAATCTTTTTACATATTTTGTCGATCTGAAGATCCCATTTCAGATTGTTTTGAAGAAAAGGCCCAAATATTTTACGCTTGTTACTAGTTCTATGATTGTATTGTTTATTTTTAGATTATTGATAAATGTTGTTTCATCAAAAAGTTTTGCTGCAAAATATCATATAATGTAGTTCGATTTTGATACGTTTTAAGGATAATTTGTTTTTATTTAGCCATTGTGTTAATATTGCGATATCAAACTTCATGCTATTAATAAGATCCGAAAGGGTTTTGCTGTAGTAAAATATATTTGTGTCATCAGCAAAAGATTGGAGTAGGCCCTTGATCCCAGATTGGTATAAATCATTGATGTATATGAGAAAAAGTAAAGGTCCCAATACTGAGCCTTGAGGGACTCCACATGTTATGGTTTCATAGCTACTCGATATAGTTCCTATGTTTACATATGTTTTTACTAGTTAAGTAATTAGAAAACCAGGTGAGCGCAATACCTCTTACTCCGTATGTATGTATGTATGTATGTATGTATGTATGTATGTATGTATGTATGTATGTATGTATGTATGTAAGTATGTATGTATGTATGTATGTGTGTATGTATGTATGTATTGTGATAGTTGTGACGGCTGGGACTAGGCCTACGCCATGATGATGACGTAGGGGTAGAGTCGAGGAGGCTGTGGAACCAGGCTGGAGAGAAGATGGGAAGGCAGTGGTACTAGAGAGGGCGTGATATGGCAGTTGCTAGAGGTGTGTGAGGATGGACTACAGAATAAAATATGTTATCACCTACAATAAGGCATATGTTTCTTTGTTTAATAATTCGCCCAATGTAAGACCGAACATAAGACGGTGTCGAAGAAATCGAACCAGCTCCATTGATGATAGTAGCCTAGTAATAATCAAATCACAAATTCTGGGGTAGGGCCTGGGCCCCTAAGGCTCACAAAGGCGGAATCCTTCGAGCCACCCCAAAAAGTCTTATGAAGACTTTTGGGGCAAAAAACTGGCGCAAATGGATAAAAAAATTCAAGCTATTCTAAAAGCCACAGGAGGTGATAAAGAAAAGATAATGGGTAAAAGTACCCAAAATTTACTATCCCTAATGGGGACGGGGGTGTTGAAATCTACAAACATTTACCTACAAAACCGGGGGGGGGACAGGAAAAAAGCTTAAACCCCGTAGTAAAAAAATTTGAATGTACTGTGAACCAAGAAAGAACATAGTTATAAACGCTTTAAATTTTTTTTTTTCAATTTTTCAAAAAAAAGGGCCAGACATTTGAACAGTTTCTATTAGAACCAGAAGGGCCATGTTTCTTGTAAATTTTGAGGAACAACAAGAAAGCCATTTAGGGACAGGATGTTTGGGGCATAAGTACAAGAACCCCAGGAACGCTGCTAAGGAACCGGTCTAACCTGGAAAAGCCGCAGTCACTGCAGGGTTACGGAAGAGAGTCAACGTCAAGCGAAAGCTGTCCAAGGACAACCAGTGGCCATCGATCCGTCCACATTGATAAAAGCAAGCTAATGGAGCAAGAACAATTTAAAAATAAGCAATGCCCGAGCCTACCGTGAAAAGCCTCGTCTAAAAAATACACTTGCCGTAAGTGGGGATATAAACAAAGGCCTACCGATGTCCAGCTTTTGGGGAAAACCCTGTGCCATGGCGGCAAAAAAAACCATTTCGCGAAAGGGCCCTACACGGAAAAAAAAAAGGTACCGTACACACACTTCAAGAAGATAAACCAGGATCCCTACCCAAGATCGTCACGATTCTGGGGAAGAAGAGGACCCTCACAAAAAACAGAATGAATCTACAAAAGCTCTGTTAAAAAAAACAAGTAGGTGTAGGCCAACCTTTAAAGGTAATGACGGTCGTGGACGGGGGAAACCAAAAGGGGAGACTACCCTAACCTTTTAAATTGATAGTGGCGCCGAATAAGCGTGATGCCAACCAGTGTTCTGAGCAAATTGAACTTTAAAACATGCAGGATAAAGGAAACAATTCAATACGGGTACCTTTTGGCATGACATTTTCAAAGTGAAACTTGAGGGTTCCATAACCCAAAAAATTGTAAAACCAAAAAAAGGGGATATGTTCACAAATTAAATTTTGTTGTTTTTTAATGTTAAGTCTTGCCCATTTTTAGGTTTAAATGCATGTGCAACGGGATTGATTAAGCGCTAGAAAAAATTGAGGTAAAAAAATTCCAAAAAAAATGTGATTGAAACCTACGGGGTGTGTTGAGGGAATAGGTGCGATGCCTATAACCCACAAACATCAGGTCAAAGAAGGGCAATTCCGTAATTCACGCTTGTAAGCGTGTTCCTTTTATTTTTACTTTAAAAACAAAAAGAAACCTTATGACTTAAACCCAAATCAATCAAAAAAAAGTTAACAAACCCCACAGATTGGGTTCACCGACAGTGATAGGGGAAAAACCCGAGGAAAAATTGAGATATGTCTTGACCAAGGGGACCTGAAAAGAGTATTAAACTGAACACTATCTGTTTCCTCGGCTGAGGTTTAATAAATAATCCCGGGGAAAGGTAGTATTTTCGGTATTTGGACATAAAACCCGGGTTTTTTCAAACCCCCTTGACAGAGGAAAGTGCAGATCTCTGCACTTTCAACTCCCCCTTTGGTAGTTTTAGATTCCCTGTTCTCTCCTTTTGGGCCCTTTGTTGGGCCCAAAAAGTTTTTTCAAAAAATTTTCATGCAACTTTTGGAACATTGAGGGATTGAAATTATTTGGATGATCTCTTGTAGCAGGCCCGCACGTTCAAGAGCCGAAATGATCCGGCCAAAGGTACGGAAACGGGCTAAGGTCCTTAATGTTAAATTTAATGGGAAAAATTCCCAAATTTCCAAGCCCCAACGTCCTACCGGGGGCAAAATAAAAGTGCTTTGGGAGTGTCAGCAAATCCCAACAAATCAAACCCATCCTAAAATGCCAACCCCTGCCAATAAAACAGACTTATTGAGACTGCTGGGCATGACAAAATCCCTGTGCCAGTATTTTCCCCCATTTACACAAATCACTCCCCCCTTTTGCGTATCTGAAAAAAAATGACACTTTGGGCAATGGCTCCGAACATGATGCCACTTTTTATAAAAAACAAACATATTAATAAATCCTCCCGTTAGGCATTTATGACAGTACCAAACCCCCGTTTACAACTGAGTTCACAGTCAGGCCTAGGGGCCGCCTTTTTTTTGAAGGTTTCCCTCGAGGTGCGTTACTGTCGATAAAAAGGAACTTCTCTCTATTGTGTTCGTGTAGAGAAAATCCACCAGTATACTTATGGCAGGGCCCGTCAATGAAACGACCACAAACCCTGGGAAAAAATTTGTGACAAAAACAAAACAGACGTCTGCCCCCATTCAACGAATGCTGCTCAGGCTATTTTTAAAATACAAATTTCATGTTACATATGTACCCGGGAAATTTTTCTTCATGCTGCAGATACCCCATCATGTCCCCATTTTACTGACCCATCATGATGATCCCCCCCTAACGGTAGTTCACTCATTGAAAACATTGCCAATGTCTGAAGCCCGGGAAAACCGGTTTAAAAGGCAACTATGGGAAGACACGATTTTTCAAACGTGACTTCAATCATCAAAATGGGTGGCCCAAAAACAAGGGCACAAGTTTTTTTAAAAAATACCAAATACTATTGGAAACCCGAAGGACACATTCACACAAAGGGAAGGATTAGATTCCCTTTGGGACAGACTGATTGTACCACGATTTAAGACCCTTTTTTTTTATCACTGATTATGGGGGACATCTGGCATCGAGCGTAGCAAAATGCGGTCGTAAAATCATTTTTTGGCCCCAGATGATGTTTTCTTTAGGGTATGTAACACCCGCAGGGGAAAAAAATGATGTATTTTTATTTGATCGTGTGTAAAAAGTGTTTAAAAATTCCCTAAAACTCAAAGGAAGAACCTTATTGGTTTTGCTATACCCGACCGTCCTTTTCTTGGGAAAAATTAGCAACAGATACCTTTAATTGGGAAAAAAAATTACTTAGTTGTGATGGACTATTTAAAACAAGTGGCTGGAGCTCATACAATAAAAACCAAAAAAGCATCAGAGGGAAACAAAACGCTTCATTCTTTTTGCACGCTTGGGTATCCCCCACACCCAGCCGGATAAAATGCCATTTTCCAGCCCGGGAATTTAAATCCTTTTCAAAGAATTGGTTTTTTAATCCGTTTTCAACTAGCCCACATATCCACAATCCAACGGCCCAGCTAGCGAGCCTATCAATGGGAAAGGACTGTTTTGAAAGCACAAAGGAAAACAGAAAGGGCTATGAGGCACTCATGGGAAAATCGTATACACCAGTAAAGGGGTTGGGATTAACCCTTTGAAATATTTTTAAAACAAACATGAAAACAAAGATCCTATCTTCCCCCCCCCAAAAATTTTAGAGCCGTTCTTCAAAAAAGGTATAAAAGGGCAAACTATGTGCTCAGGGAGCACAGAAACCTACTATGATAAAGGACATGGGGTGCGAGAACAAAACCTTTCTGACAAAAGGGGAAATATTCTAGTTCAAAGGGAAAAAAACCCGGGGAAACCCGGCCCAAATAGAAACCCTAATCCAAAAACCCCGGTCATACAAATCAAAAATTCAAACAATACCTTACGAGACGAACAGAGGAGTCATTCCCGATCATACCCCCCAAGTTTTCAAAACCAGATTTTTTACTTGAAACAGTCAAAGACAACCCCCAACAAGGACCAATGTCTCCTTTTTTTAAAGAAAAACCCCAAAAAAACAAGTGGCCCCTGTTCCAAAACCCCACCCCAACGATAACCAAATCCCTTTCATTCCCGGGTAGCACAACTGCACCCCTAGTGGGAAATGTTAAAAAGTCCGCACAGATATCTAAACCAAAATCTAAATAATGTAGCCCGTATCTGTTGTTTTGAAGAGAAATTTAAATTGTTTTGTTAAGTCAATTGAACGCATAAACCCCTGATATCCTATCTTGTATGTTATTGTTAAAAATTGTTGGTTATGATCGAGTTATTTATAATTTTTTTATCTGGTTTGTTTAAACGCCAGTTATATGGGGAGTGTTTTTGGGAAAAACTTTTAAAGGGGAGAGTATAGTTAATTTGTTAAATTTAAAAGGGAAAATTTTAAATTTTTTTGTTAAATCAATTGAACTGCTAAAACCATGATTCCATATCTATGTTGTTATTGTTAATAATTGTATGGTTATAATCCCAAAATTTCATTATATATTTATATATCTGGGTTTTGTTAAGCCAGTTGATGGTGGGTGTTTTTGGGAAAAACTTAAGTGGTGAGATGCTGATGTGATAGATGTGACAGCTGGACTAGGCCTACGCCATGATGATGACGTAGGGGTAGAGTCGAGGAGGCTGTGGAACCAGGCTGGAGAGAAGATGGGAAGGCAGTGGTACTTGAGAGGGGCGTGGTAATGGCAGTTGGCTAGAGGTGTGTGAGGATGGACTACAGAATAAATATGTTATCACCTACAATAACGCATATGATTCTTTATTTAATAATTACGTCCAATGTAAGACCTGAACATAAGACATGTATGTATGTATGTATGTATGTATGTATGTATGTATGTATGTATGTATGTATGTATGTATGTATGTATGTATGTATGTATGTATGTATGTATGTATGTATGTATGTATGTATGTATGTATGTATGTTTATGTATGTATGTATATGTATGTATGTATGTATGTTTGTATGTCAGTGCCTACTGGATTACATAAACTAAAAATGTAAATTTAAGATACCAACGGGCCTTAACAGTTATAAATCACCATTGCCTTAATATCCATGTGTAATATGAACATTGTTGTTCCACCCGTTTGGTCATAATCAGCTCAAATGTAACGAAATATTGCATTTAAAATCGAAACAAATCGTAAAATTACGTTGTTTATGAGAAATATTTATTCGATTCGACCTAAAAACGTGACAGGTCTATTCGAAGATTCGTTCCAATTTTCATCAAGATCGCATAATATGCTGTTTGCCCGGTAGAGAGCGAACAACACAGAAAAAAGAGAAAAAAACACCCGAGCATACTTTTTTGGGTGGGTCAGTGAAATTGAATTCTTTGCTTTGCAGATTCAATTAATATTGGACATCAGAAAATATTAACAATTTTAACTTATAAATAATTTGCTAACAGAAAACTATTCTACACTATTTTGTTTTCATCTACAAATTGAACAGTTGGCCAGGCAACAATGAAAAGAATAAGTTTCCAAGGCGTTGGCATTTAGATTTTAACAACAATCCATTGGTGAACACCTTCTGTTCTTTGATCTATAAATTCAACTACCTGTAGCTTATGCATTTAGTGTGCACTCAACATCGGTAATAATAACAGCTCAACACATTACAATAAATTTTCTCCTCCGAAAGAATTGGCGCCATCTGGTAGTGAAACGTATAACCTTGCAATAGACAAAAGCGATTTGCACATTTATAAATTATATCTCTGTCATCGAGTAATATATCGTTTATCTACAAAACTTGCCAGAATTTGTGAACTTTGACATGTTTAATATCCAACCTTTAGTCCCAAAACACATTATAAGAACACATTGGAACGTTAGTACCCAAAACGTTTTGGTAACGATATTGATAATTATAAGCCATCAGGCCGTGCGCGGCCCCTAAATTGGTGAATATAGTTAATCATTAACACATAATGCATTCTTAATCAATCATCATTCAATGTACTGCTAATAAGATTGGGGATTCGCTGGGTAACTACCCGCAGTTTGCACATTAGAACGGATGTTGGTATGCTTGGTACATTTTGACAGTAGGTATATACTTACTTACTGCAGCCACTCATTTCCCGGAAAAGAATCGAACAGTGTGGTTACTTGATAGGGTACAATTGTTGTAGGTCGTTATTGTGTGACAGTAAATACATACATCTTATATTCTTAATCATTCATCATTCAATTTACTGCTAATATGATTGGGGATTCGCTGGGTACCTACCCGCAGTTTGCACATTAGAACGGAGATGTTGGTATGCTTGGTCAATTTTGTTGACAGTAGGTATATACTTACTTACTGCAGCCACTCATTTCCCGGAAAAGAATCGAACAGTGTGGTTCTTGATAGGGTACGATTGTTGTAGGTCGTAATTGTGTTACAGTAAATACATACATCTCAATCATTCATCATTCAATTTACTGCTAATATGATTGGGGATTCGCTGGGTACCTACCCGAGGTTTGCACATTAGAACGGAGATGTTGGTATGCTTGGTCACTTTTGACAGTAGGTATATACTTACTTACTGCAGCCACTCTTTTCCCGGAAAAGAATCGAACAGTGTGGTTACTTGATAGGGTACGTTTGTTGTAGGTCGTAATTGTGTTGCAGTAAATACATACATCTTATATTCTTAATATAGCAGGTCGTAATTGTGTTACAGTAAATACATACATCTTATATTCTTAATCATTCATCATTCAATTTACTGCTAATATGATTGGGGATTCGCTGGGTACCTACCCGCAGTTTGCACATTAGAACGGAGATGTTGGTATGCTTGGTCACTTTTGACAGTAGGTATATACTTACTTACTGCAGCCACTCATTTCCCGGAAAAGAATCGAACAGTGTGGTTACTTGATAGGGTACGTTTGTTGTAGGTCGTAATTGTGTTACAGTAAATACATACATCTTTTATTCTTAATCATTCATCATTCAATTTACTGCTAATATGATTGGGGATTCGCTGGGTACCTACCCGCAGTTTGCACATTAGAACGGATATGTTGGTATGCTTGGTACATTTTGACAGTAGGTATATACTAACTTACTGCAGCCACTCATTTCCCGGAAAAGAATCGAACAGTGTGGTTACTTCATAGGGTACGTTTGTTGTAGGTCGTAATTGTGTTGCAGTAAATCCATACATCTTATATTCTTAATCATTCATCATTCAATTTACTGCAATATGATTGGGGATTTGCTGGGTACCTTCCCGCAGTTTGCACATTAGAACGGAGATGTTGGTATGCTTGGTACATTTTGACTGTAGGTATATACTTGCTTACTGCAGCCACTCATTTCCCGGAAAAGAATCGAACAGTGTGGTTACTTCATAGGGTACGTTTGTTGTAGGTCGTAATTGTGTTGCAGTAAATCCATACGTCTTATATTCTTAATCATTCATCATTCAATTTACTGCTAATATGATTGGGGATTTGCTGGGTACCTTCCCGCAGTTTGCACATTAGAACGGAGATGTTGGTATGCTTGGTACATTTTGACTGTAGGTATACACTTACTTACTGCAGCCACTCATTTACACCTTTTCAGGTGTGCCGCACTCCAGAATGACATTGACTCCCTGCCCAATGATATGAACAGGTCAGAGAAAGAAGCAATTTTATACTGGATAGCAAGAAAGAAGAATGGCTGAAGAAGCCCCTCTTTGCACAGAGAAAAATAAAATAAAAACATTGTGCACCTAGGGCAATGGTCAAACTAATCTCCCATCAGAGCGCAGAAGGATCGGGGTTTTATCACAGTTGTCTGGACGTTGATAAGGATTTTTTTACAACATTTTGAGGGCAGTGCATTATTGTTGTTGTGAGTGACAGATTTACCACCAGAGAGCAGAATGATCGTCGATTGGTCACAGCCATGAGTAAATTCCGCTGGAACCACAATGTAGAGAGTCCTGTGACCAAAACCTGATCATGCGATCCTGGCGGAGAATCCGGGCAAACTAGCTTGGCATTGCCATATTGACAGTGTTGCTATTTTCTGTGACAAAGGGTAGTTACATTTTAAATTTTTATGAACAAAATTGTACTTTCTGAACAAATCCTGCTCTTTTTATGTAAATCAATCCAGAAATTAATAAATCCGTCCCAGCGGGGTAGAAAAAAAATCCTGCTCATTGAAAGAATTTATTAACTTCGAGCCAATTTTGTTTTGTTTGCGAGATCGAATTGTATATGTCAAATTGAATAAATAGCAAAAAAGGCAATAAAATAAATAAAAAGCAATCATAGGGCTACCATAAAATAAGTGCCCTTGAAATCTCCAGATTTTCTAGCTAGCCAAAAATACAAATGTAGGCCTACACCTTCTAAATAATTATACATAGTAGGGCCTACCTAATTTAGAAGATGCAATAGTTTTGTGTAGTGCCCGACTTGAAAAACAAATGTTTTGAAGATTAAATACATGTGTTAGGTTCACTTCCATTCACTATATTTTTATTTTTGCTTAGTTATAAACTTATAATACTTTACCAGTTACCTTTTTTGGTACATGTTCATTAACAGGACCCCCTCAAAAATGTAAAAATTCAGTAAAATCATTTCATTAGACAATCATAACTACTACATCTAGGCCTACTCCATCTGAGTTTCAGGAGGCCGGGAAAACACAATTATTTCAAACAAAGCCTCGAAAACATCCTTTCCGGCTACAAACTTTGTGCCAGGAGTGACGCCAACATACTCCACACTATAAAACCTTTAATGTCGCGATTTTAATATAAAGGATTTTCAATGGAAAAGGACTTTCGTTTAAAATAGCGACGTTAAAGATTTTGAAGGTTCATTTGGTGTCCGTGAACTTCAATGCAAGCTGCACGGCGACGACTGCTCTCATGTAGGCCTACGCATTCCTATGGACTGTACTCGCCTGAGTCACGTTGAACAAGTGAGTCAAGTTCACTGTTTTGAGTCATATTGAACTCTTTGCAAGTTGTAATTATTTATTGTAAACAGAAATAAGTAAAAAAACGACAATGGGGGGGATCAATTAACAAAAAATTGAGGGGGGTCCCGTTAATGAACAAGTAGGCCTACCCATTTTTTCAATAAATTGAATAACAGGGTGGAACAGACTTAATATAAAACAGTACGAGTAGACCTACGCGTTGTCATTTTTAAAGTCGAGAAAGTGTTTTACTCTATTTATTATCAACCTCTTACACTCAATAAATTCAACACTTAACTTAATTTTCAACCGCATAACAATAGCAGTTGAGTAGTAAATAGGTACCTAAACAAGCTTGAACTGAAATTAACTGTATCGAGAACAAGACGTAGCCTATTCACATTTGGTTATACAGTATACACAAATATAAAAAAAAAACTATACTACAGACAAGGAAGGTATACAGTTGATTGCTGCAGCCTGCAGGTAACAATTTTTCTACCTTTATAGATTATAAAGCTATTCACAACAATACCAACAGGTCTATTTATTTAAACGGTTGTTTTCAACTGGCATTGCCTATGAATAGAAGTTGAAATACCAGAACGTTTGATCATGCTATAATGTTAAGCCTAGGCTAGTCAGGCTAGATAATACATAGAAGAGCAGTCTACAAGAAGTACAAGTTTCATTTCAGAGGTGGAAGGTACAAGGGATGACTAAAACAATATGATAAACAAAACAATAAAGAATGCCAAAAGGCTGGATCATGGGAGTATTAAAGAGATAGGGTATCGACAGCTTACCTGGAGTGTCCTTGAGTAGGTAGTAGGGATGATGTTCCAAAAAATTGGAATCAATCATTGTGATTTGTGACCAAAGAATTGATTCCCCAATTTTAAAAAAAAATTGTATAGGCCTACACAATTATTTTGGTGGTCATTTTCCGCGGAACCCGAGATATGCGGCAATATTTTTGTGGTAGTTTTCCGCAGAGCCCGTGAAGGCGTATCTCACTCACGGAACGATGTAATTCGCCAACGTTGCGTCGTCATCTGTAGACCATACTGGCTGCTTTTGTGTGTACGATCAGCGTCTGGAGGGAGAGGGAGGGACAGAAGACACGTGGTTCACAGCTCAGCCACACTTCAAAACACGACACACAACGTTTAAACTGTCTAGTGAGTAATCGATTCCTCCAATTTGGAATTGATTCCGCCATGTCATCCCTAGTAGGTAGGTCGCAATAGAGAAACAAACGTTTTCGGTCCACGTGACCTGCTTTGTAGTAAGGGAACCTAAAAGATTTTGATAGGCCTATGTAGTTACTGTGTTTGTTTAAATGTTTCTCTATCGCAGCCTTCCTTCCTACTCCACTTCAGGTCAGCTGTTGGTATTCTATCTCTTCAATCACTCTCATCAAACAATAAATTAAGTTATTCAGCCCTAAATATAGTCTACCTGAGGGTCTAGCGATAAAGGTGGAATTATCTGCCTAATTTAAATATTCTTAAATACTACTTTTAAAAATAAACTAAGTTGTGTAGCCCTTACATTCATTGATGGTGTTCTGACATTCATGACCATACCATTATTTTTGTTGAAATAGAATATAGGTCTATTAACTCATGTTCATTCAAATCTTTGAACTGTAGCCTACCGAGCAAAAATGGTTAAATACTTTAAATGTAGGCTACGCTACGTACATAAGTCTGAAATATGTTTTATTCTTTCTATATTTTCTTCTGCCAGTATGAAGTTCTGTAGCATATAATGCAAGATATTAGAGGGAACCATAACAAAATATCTGATGGTAGCCTACGCCTAGTGTTGGGAGTTGGGACTTAAGGCTGTGTGTTCACCAAAAACCAAAATCCAAAATATGCAAAAAACAGTAGTTATAGAGTATGATCATTAATCACAGTCTTTTGAAAAGATCAAAATTCAAAATAATTTTTTTTTTTTTTTTTTTTTGTCGATGCTATTTTCCTCTATTGCTACTTTTTTGAACGATTTTTGGTGCTAAGTTTTTCCAAAAGTTTACCACTTGGATGGCTGATATTTTTGGATGAGCGTAGCGAGCGAAGCGAAGATTCCATTTCACTACACTGGAGAAAAAAATCCGGAATGTTTTTTTTTTTTTTCTTTCTTTCTGTATTTTTGTCTGTTTGTTAACACGATTCCGGCTAAACCGATACTCCGATTGCGATGAAATTTTATGGAGACCTTCGAAATCTCTGAACTTAGAACTGCCACGTTTTTGAGCGCAATCGGAAAATTATTTCTCATGAAAATCGCCATTTTACGAATTTTTTCAATTTTTAAAATATTTCTTCGACTTATAACACCTAGGCCTACATGCTTAATTCGATTTTAATGATTTTTTCACAAAACCTTTATTTTATGAATTAAGATATTCGTGTGAAATTTGAGCGCAATCGAAAAATTATTTCTCATGAAAATCGAAATTTTACATGTTTTTTCTTTTTTTAAACAAGTCTTTGACTTATAACACCTAGGGCCTACATGCTTTATCCTATTGTAATGAATTTTTCACATAACCTTCATTTTATGAATTAATATATTCTTGTAAAATTTGAGCGCAATCGAATAATTATTTCTTATGAAAATCGCAATTTTACGATTTTTTCCTTTTTTAAAATTACGATTCATAAAAAAATAGTCAATTTTTTATTTAATTTAATTTAATTTAAAAAATGATTCGACTTTGTAATAATTTTGTCACAGAACAACAGAAAATCCTCATAACACATGGCAGCTCAATGCACCAATTACGCTCATCCAACAACGCGGCGGGACTTAAGCGTTTTCCTAGTTATTATAGCTTACACTCATCTTTGACTATAGAATGTGTTATTTTGAAATGTGTATCTTCAATATTTTACATTTTACAGTGTATTATATTTGTGTATGTATTTATTTATATGTATTTACCGTTAAAAGAAAAAAAAGGAAGCTCTTAAGATACGAAAGCTATATATTTCAAAATACCACATTCTATAGTCAAAGATGAGTGTAAGCTATAATAAAAATATCAGCCATCCAAATGGTATACTTTTGGAAAAACTCAGCACCAAAAATCGTTCAAAAAAGTAGCAATAGAGGAAAAATGCATCGACCAAAAAAATCAAAAAAATATATTTTGATCTTTTCAAAAGGCTGTGATTAATGATCATACTCTATAACTACGGTGTTATGTATGTTTTGGATTTTGGTTTTTGGTGAACACACAGCCTTAACAGTTTTCACATGAAAATTTTGACAAGAGTTTGAGTGACATTGACCTGCAATAATTTGGCTTAACATATCAGTTGTACAGCCCACACAATCATAATTAATATTATTAGAGACCTAATGAGCATACCAGTATGAATTGATTGCCTTGATTTAACCAAGACATCAATAAAAAAAAAATTGTATTGGTCCTGTCAGAACACCATAATTGATGTAGGCCTAGGCTACTACGTATGTTTGTTGCTTCGTTATAAATTCAAGCTTAAGAATATTTAAATAAGGCCGAGACATTCACCTTCGATGACTCGACTGTTCACTCTTGCGTTCCGCTGTAGGAACAGTGCGAGAAGTCCACATCATGTTTCACTACGTCCCCGATCTCTCGGTCCAGTAGCTGGTGAAGCGAGATGCCGTCGTGCCTGTAGATCCAGTGGCCGTGTTCGAAGTCGTAACGCTTTGGGCCGCTCGTTGGGGAAGACAGCCAGATCTGTTGGTTCGGGGTCTGGCGGTTGATCACGTAGGTGCCGTAAGGATCTCCGAACTTAACTGTGAGCACGCCATCCTGGGGTACAGAAGATGGTGTTAGCGTAAGGATCTCCGAACTTAACTGTGAGCACGCCATCCTGGAGGTACAGAAGATGGTGTTAGCGTAAGGATCTCCGAACTTAACTGTGAGCACGCCATCCTGGAGTA
>JAMZAV010005912.1:0-101494 GCA_024449915.1 Sweltsa coloradensis
TAAACACTAGAATTGTATATATGTGCCTTGTTGCTAGGTGCAGGGGCTCGGCATGATTTTTTGGAGGGGGGGGGGGCATGGAGGTTAATAAATAAACAAATAATGTAGTGCAATAGATGAGGTTAAGTTGGTAGTATCTTTATAAGAATGTAAGTTTATGTTTGAATGCTATTATACTGTACAATAAAAACTATACAGAAACAATTGAAGAAAGGTGTAGATAGTATTATTTTGTTCGTACATAACACACAAACATTTACAAAAACGCAAAAAAACAAATATCTTAAGTATTATTAAAAGTACAATTTATCGAACACAGGTAAAATTTTACATGTAGTCTGGCTGGTGATTTGAAACTAGTGTGCGTTTTGGAAGCGCGAGGCACCAACGTTTTGTGCGTGTACCAGACACACAAGTTGTCATCTTTAAGCCGAGAGCCAACTCGGTTTTCAATCCAATTCAGCTTTGGTGGCCATATTTAAAGATACGCTAAATTAAGATCGGCAAATTTCAATGGAATCATCTTGCACCATCTGTACCACTAAATCGACCATCGAGAACTAAAATATGGTATTAAAATGAGTGTTCAATGGAATCTGAGGTAGTGCATTGCAAGTTGACTACAGTATCCGGGTGTTCTGTAATAACATGTACTGGTTTTATGACAAGAGCTTGAATTCTGGCTCAAATAATTTCAGACAATGTTCTTATGCAATTGACAAGAGCAGACGGAATCACGCTGACTGTTTTGGTTGTGGTGGTGGTTGGGGGGGGGGGGAGATATTTAATGGAACTGGAGGGTGCAAGCAACAAAATAAGTCATGACCCAAAATATAGACCCGAAAATACGAAAGTTTTCATAAGTTAAAAGTGCCATGTTAATTCCAAAATCACAATTTGACCTAAAAATGGTCACATGATCACTCATCACTTAACTGGAGGCGAGCTCTGGCGGTCACCGTCGAGACCTCTTCCCCTTCCCTTGACGACCTCCTTGACGACGATACGACCATTAATAATTTTAGTATTTTTCGTTGTAAGCCTGCCTAGGGTGCAATTCATGCCCTCTTCAGGTAAGCTAAGTAAGTTTAATAAGCTAGGTATATTGGAGTTAGGACAATTGTAAAGGTATATCCGAGGGCTGTTCAAGATGACTCAAGTCAGGGGAAATAAGCGGAAAAATTAGGCAATAACTGGTAAGTGGTAACACACTTTGTAATTTGATAGGTATGAGGGTAAGAATCAATTTTGGGGGCAGCCCAAATTTGGTGTCCCCTAGAGTGTCTTCCAGTGAGATTTGACTTTTAGTTAAGAATTCGGATTTTAAATTGCAAATGAGTAGCTTGTATTCGTATTCAGCACTTGACAGACATGCATAAAATAAAGACTTATCAAATCAGACTTTTTTTTTATTGAACGAAATCTTTGATTGAGTAATGAACGAAATCAGATTAATCCATGTATTCAAGAAATTTTGACTTCAAATTAATATACGCGTAGAAAACAATAGTTTATTACGTCCACGAATAGATAATACACGTTATACTTTAGGCCTCATCTTAGATTTTATTGACTTCCGAATACAAAACCTCAAAACCTTAAATATCCATTCAGCACCTGAAATTACACTCATCAAATTAAAAAGCAGTCAAATCAGACAATAATTTAAAAAGTTAAATATTTTGGCCGACATCTTGGATTTAAGGGTTCCTGGGTACATTTTTGAGTGTGCTCATATCCTTAAATCCCCGTTTAGTTTATGCCCAGTCATCATGCCTAATTTAATGCTATTGTAATTAAAACGAAGTTTTCCTTGGCTATCTCCGACTTTGCTGCAGGACTATAAGAAATAGGCCGCTATGTTGGATTTTGTTACCTTTTGTATACTTTTTATTTTAATATATTTTATAAGCAATATAAAATAAAGTTTAACCGTAAATCCATATTCAATCGAGATATAGCACAATGTAAGCCTTTAAGTAATATATCACTGGGGGTCATAATATGGGGACGCTATTTTGGGGCCGCCCCTAAACCTGATTGTTATCGTCATGTGCATCACAGTGGAAAATATTTTGCACGTATCTATAATAGAAACGTGTTGAAATCACAACCAAAATATTGATGTCGCAAAAATTCAATTGGCTGACATTTTACATTTTGTATTTCGCTGTGTGAATTTATAATTTTGTTTTGATTTTCAGTCGGTAGATCAGTATCCATAACAAGATTTTTAATAATATTAATTGTCATAAACCGCCCTGAAGCTTCGTAAAAAATATTCAAAACTCATAATTCAAATCTCATAGAGGACACTCATGGAGACACTAAATTCCCTCAAGTTGATTCTTACTCTCCCTCCTACCTACCAAGTGAAAACATTGTTGCCTGTATCACTTATTGCCTCATTCCACTATAATATGCTGCTTATTCCCTGACTACAACCACGTGCATTCGCACTAACGACTGAGGAAAACCTCGGAATAACCTTCAGTCAGGATTGCCGGTCTCGACGGGATTTGAACCGGGACCTCCCAGAGTCAGAGTCGCGCGCTTAGCGCTCGAGCCAACTGTCGGTGACGAAGATATTACAACACGAACGGTGACAAAACGATGACGGCCACTATATGTGAGAGTCCCTCCTTTCCTCCCCTACCCGTGGCTGGTTATGGGATTTCTCTCCCCATATCCCTTAGGCTACAGTGGCGCATTATGACCTCAAGGTTGACGCGCCCTAAATCAAATAAACTCCATGTGTTGGAACATGCGGCTCTCCGAGGCTCTAGGCCTCTTATTATAAAACGTATCATTACATTAAATGTCTCGATTACATTACGTATAAATTTATTTAATCTTTGTCTAAATGCTGGGTTTAATTCGTTGCTAAAGGGTAGTTTAGGGCGTGTTAAAGATCAAACCAGAGGTATCACAACACAAATATTGCTGCTCTCATTCATATTCTATTTAGACATATTTTTGTGGTTCAAAGAGTGGTCACGTGATACACTTTAAGAAATGTTTTGTAATTAGTGTATTAAAGGGGCTTTAGCCCGCTAAATTAATTTTTTATCGTGTATTCGATAGCGCAATACCAATCGAAAATTACGACCATGATACAATGTAAATCGAAACCTGTAAGTTGCTATTATTGGATGAGCGAAGCGAAGACTTCAATTTCACCGACCCCCCAAAAAATTAGCTCATGTGTTTTTTGTTTATTTTGTTTTTTGTTTTTTTTGTTGGTTTTTCTGTCTGTTTGTTTGCTCTCTGCCGGGAAAACGGCATATCCGATCTAGATGAAAATTAGAGGGGACCTTGAAATCTCTAAACTTAGACTTGCTACGTTTTTGGGTACAATCGAAGAAATATTTCTCATGAATATGGTACTTTTACGATTTTTTTCGATTTTTAGTGCGATATTTTCGCGACATTTTAATTACTAGGAAACGCTCAGTTGGACGCGTTGATAAGCGAGCATGTGCTATAGCTAGACCCACATTGCACATTTTTTTAAATTTTTAAATTTGCGACGTTCGCTGTCCACAGGGCCATGTTTCCAATATTATTTATTATTGCCAAGGTATTTGGGTAAACCCGTGTGTAAACCTTTACTTTGTGGATAAAATCCACCGCCATCTAGAGGACCTTGACTCCTTGGGAAAACTACTCTTTGTTGACAAATAATAGACTGCTTCCTCGAAAGTATTTTGATTACTTCTAGGTGGCAGTGCATAAGAAACTTCGCGCGTCTTTCGTTGCCATGGCAACGTTACTTTTGTTATAATGTAATTTCCATCTACACTACTTATCGGATCAAAATAAAATTAAAATATTCGTGACCGGACGGACATTCTAAATGATTTGGCTATCTCAGATTTTGTCGCCGTTTAGTTTGAAAAAAAACTTTCGATTAACTTTAATGTAACTTTTTAACTTTTTGAACGATTTTGCCACAAAACTAATGGCATTCAATCGAGAACGAAGTTTGCGGATGGTCAAAATTTCAACTCGATCCGAGCCTCCGTTCGAACGTTATGGCGAGACATACAAACAAAAAAAACAAACAAAAAACCAAAAAAAAAACAAAAAAAACAGTGACTAATTTTCCGGCGAGTCAAAGGGGAAACGCTCGCTTCGCTCGCTAATAATTTAATAAATAAATAAATATAAAAATAATAATTCTAATAAATATAAATATTTTTTATATAAGATATATATTCTGTGAAATTTGAGCGGAACGAAAAAAATTTAAATTTTCATGAAAATCAAAATTTTACGCCTTTATTTTTTTAAAAATAATAACGCTCATCCAACAAAGCGCCTGAAAAAGCGTTTTCGAAGCTTCTTAGTAAGGAAGATACGGTGGGGATAACGTGAGGTAGACAAAATTCTGTTTTCACGGATTAGTTGGTCGGTATTAAACTGTCACACTTTTTCACGAAAGCGCTATACTTCCACAAAAAAATTTTATAGTCATCTGTTTTCACTAAACATTCCCAATTTCCCCAGTTTTCTTTTTCACTCGTCGCCCCCCTGGTTTTTTTACCTTTTCTTTTTTGGGGGTTTTCTTTTCTGCTCTGTTCCACCTTTGCCATTAAAAATACGCAACAAAATCACATTAATTGAACGGAAAAAAATTTGCAACCCCTCCTGATGAGTCATAGTTGCAACGGGGAGATGGTGCCGATCCCCCACAGTCTGTTAGTGCGGGGCGAGACGAAACGATCAAAAAAAAACACACTACACAGCACGAGAACTACCTGGGGGAACGAATGGAAAGCGTTACCGAAAACTAAAGAGCGCACTGTTTAAGGAAGGATTGATGTTATGTAAATAAAATTTTTGACAAAAACACCCAAAGGTCCGGGGGGTTAAGATCGTCGCAATGTTATTTCTTAGGGGATTTTTTTTTGCCGAGGGACCTGCCAAAAATCACCAGTATCTGAAAAATTTTCCCCCGGGTCGGGTAACCCATTTTTTTTTTTTTTCCCCCAAAAATACATTTCTTTTAGCAAAAATCGGGGGGGTGTTTTTGGTAGCGGGTGAATCCCCTTTTTAAGGTCAAGGCCCGTGATCGGGTGATTTTAAATATCTCAGGGCAATTAAACAATAAGCGACTTTTTAAGGAACTATATAAATGCTTTCTACTTTTCGTGTCTGGATGGTGGCACAACTTTCTTTGGCTCGCCCCCTATTCCACTTTTGCCCCCCCCCATGCCCCCGAAAAAACAGAAAGGATAATAAGATATTGACAATTTGTATAAAAATATGTCTAAATTTTTGGCCAGAATTCAAACTCCTGTCTTAAACCCATACAACTGTTTTATTTACTCCACTCGCTATTTGTTAAACCCAAACATTTTCTAACTTCCTCTAAAGGTGGAATTTTGAAAATATTCGCGACTCGGATTTAGTTTAACAATATCAATTAAATCATCATTTTTATCATTCATTTAAAAAATTACTAAAAATTAATAAATTTAATTTTAATTTTTGATTTCCCCTTTAATTTTAGAATTTGGTGCCACAAGCCAGTCCTGTCAAAATTTGGCAATTTAAAAAAAATTCGAAGCAATTTTAAATACGGCCGCCAAATGAAGGTAAAGGGGTTTAGAACCAATCAGCTCTGGGTCTTCAATGACAACCGGGGTTGTCTAGCATACACAAAAAAAATGACCCATCTTTTTTTTTCCCAAATTGCAAAATGGGAAATTTTTCATAAGCCCCTTTTATCGGTAAAAGTATGTGAAAATATTATGAATTCTCTAAAAATGATTAAAAGTGTATTTAGGTTTTTTAAAGTTAAATCGTTAAATATCTATCGAGGGTCAAAACGGCTGCCTACGTCCCCTGCCTCGTGACGAAACGGCCCCCTTTTGATAAAAGGCGAAATTCCCCTCCTTTTACCAAAGATTTTGGTTCAAACAACAATGGCCAACAATAAACAAAGTTGATGTCCTTTTTCAAGTATTAAAATCAACATTGTGTTTTTTATGTAAATCACTCCAAAAAAATAAAAATTAAATTATCAATTAAAATTCGGTTAAAAGCTTACGTTGTGACAACTAAATTATAAAAAAAAATTTAACATATTAAAACAAAAAAGATGTAAAAAAGTGCTTCTACAGCCGATAATCTCCGAAAGCGAGAACTTACATATTTTAATGATTGGGGTGATTGGTATCATGAGGCTGGGCACGTAAAGACCCCTTTTTTTCCACCAAAATATGTTGGAAAATTTCCCCCTTTTTTTATAATTGAAAAATTCTCAAAAACAGAATACAATATTTTTTTGGTTAAAGGAAGGGCCCTTTACCCCAAGAACCATAAAAAAAATGTTATACATATTCCCTATTGGCGGGGATCCGCCAGACTAGGGGACAATAATATTTTCAACATTTCAAGAAAAAAATGTATGTTAAAAAAACTGTTTCATCCTAAGATTTTGTTTTGTTTACTTGTGTATTTTTTTTGTGAATACGATCCACAAATTTCTAAAATTTACACCTCAAAAGTTTGTTTGGGGAGTCGGTAACCAATTAACAGAAAAGGGCCCAGATGTCCATTGTAAAAAACGATTCTCTCTCCCCTTCAAGTCGGGAATATGTTTGAATAAAAAAATAGTATAATAGTGCAATAACGTAAAACTTTATTTTCCAAATAGTTTTTACTCGTGAAGATTAGTATAGAAATAGTAAGAATAAGTTTTAATGTAAGACGGTAGAAAATTTTAATCATTAAAAAGGTCTTTTTATTGTTATTATTCTTTTTTTTATTGTACATTATTTGTAAGATTTTAGAGCATTTTGTGTAAGTTATAAATTTTCTAGTAAATTTAAAACTGGGTTAAAAAAGTGTTTGAAAGTGTCATTTTTTTTTTTTAATCAAAAACTATATGTTTATTTTAACTATTTATTGATCAGTAACCCCCGTTTGAAGTGAATACTTGACTCAAGAGTATGGTTTAAGTTTGTGTAGAATGTTTTTAGTGAAACATTGTCATATTTGATTTTTTTGTTTTTTTTTAAAGTGGTTAGAGTAAGAAAGGCCCCCCTTTCCTTTTTCCTGCAGCAAAAATAAAAAAGAAGCAATCAATCAAACCCTCTCTCTCTCTCTCTCCCCTTCTCTCTCTCTCTCTCTCTCTCCTTTATATTGTATTTATTTTATGTTTATTAAGCTGGTTGATGTGAGAAAAGGCCCCTGGCCCTTAATCTTGCCACCAAAAATAAGATATTAATAAACATTTTAACAATCTCTCTGTTTTTATGGAACACTTTGTCCGTGAGGGGTAATGTAAATGTCGCCTCTGATGGTCATAAAACACTGTTTGTGGGGGTGCCTGAAAATTTGGGCACCGGGTCGTGGATGTTCCAGACTGTTTTTAATGGAAGTGTTTTTTTTTTTTTATTTTTGGGGGGTAGCGGGTCTCCCCCAGATTGTTAGTGCGAGGGTGGGGGGGGGGGGGGGGTCCCCGTTGTCAATCAGCTGTGCGCCCACCCCTACACAATGGCCTGTAGGTCCTACTCAGGTTGGGGACTAACTGCTATTTTAGTGGTCCAGATCTATTTGTACCATTACAATATTGTGTGAACTTAATTTTTATTCAAACAAATCTTTGTTATTCGATCAATATTGCTTTTTTTTGGGGGGGTGGGGGGGGGGAGTAAGAATAGCCTAATATAAACGTAACTTAACGTGGGGACACGCGCGTCTGACCCTGAAATATGAAACTGCCCTTCAGATCAGATACAAAAACGCGATATGACGCTTTACAAAGCAAAACAACCCGCACTGTTCAGTCAGTGGCACCATGATGATTTCATTGATGATAATGATGGTTTATGTTAATGTTTATTCGGGATAATTAAAACGAGGTTTAACTTAAGTTTCAAATGAGGAAATATAATGTCATGTCCAAGAACATGATACAAGTTTGCAATCACAGACATCACCACCAGTCATCAGTAACTAATGTTATAAACCAAGAAAACGCTTAAGTCCCGCCGCGTTGATGGATGAGCTTTTTTGTAAGTTTTTAGTTTGCGTAGGACCACTTTTCCTTTGCAAGTGCTTTTTGAATGCATTGTAGGTGATTGTTGTCAAGTTTCTATTGTTACTTGTTAATTGTTATTATAAACCAAAAAAAAACATATTAAAACCTTTATTTCTATGGATTCTGGCTAACTTTTTCAACTTTTTCTTTCAAAAGGTACTACATCACCATTACCTTAATGCCCATGTGAAATATGAACGTTGTAGCCCCACCCGTTTGGTCAGAATCGGCCCAAATGTCACGAAAATATCGCACTAAAAATCGAAACAAATCGTAAAAGTACGATATTCATGAGTAATATTTTTTCGATTGTACCCAAAAACGTGGCAAGTCTAAGTTTAGAGAAAACGAAGGTCCCCTTCAATTTTCATCAAGATCGCATATGCCGTTTGCCCGGAATCGTGCGAACAAACAGACAGACAGACAGAAAAAAAAAAAAAAACTCCGAGCTAAATTTTTTGGGGGGTCAGTGAAATTGAAGTCTTTGCTTCGCTTATCCAAAAACATGCCTAAAACTCGTTAAAATACTCCGATCACACTCCAAGAGTCAAAACATTTCCGGGGATATGCGCCCCGACCCTCATATTCTGACTTCTGAGGGGCCTCCCCCCGGATTCATCCACAAGGGAAGATCGTACACGCACAAATAGTTTTTGGATTGGGGGCGGCCGGCGGACAATGCAATCTCGCTTACGCTAGAAATATCCCTAGAACCGTCCTTGTTAGTAGATGTAAATTACGTTTATACAGTGAGCGTCGCAGTTCTAATGAGTGAGTCGTAGACTGTGTAGTGAATGAACTGAATGCATTTCTTTTCAGCACCCTCCCTCAAATTGACCACATTTTTGTGACTAAGTTCCAAAAGTAATAACTGCTAGTTTCTACAGTCGAGGACAAGTAGTGGTTCGTCTGAGTCCAGGTGAAGACGAGCTTCTACTCCCACCACACAGACCAGCCCTGACTGACCGCACTCGCCAGGATAATGTCCGAGTATCGAAATATTGCCGGACCCAATATTCAGTAATATTCACTCACACACAGCCCCGCTCGGAGGGCTATGCCCCCTTCCCTTCCAAAAATCGCAGCTTTTATATTATATTCTGCAAATCATCTAGGTTTACGCAAAACATAAAATTCATCCATACATTCCTCTTTTTTGTACAGCAAAACCCCTTAACATCTTCTACACACTTAGAAACCACTTACAAATACGTCAAAAAAATCGCCCAATTGACTATCGGTTACTTCCGAAATATATTCCTGCGTATGCCACAGCAGTGTTGGACACAAGAACTTTGACTTTGACCGAACGCGTTTCTTCTTTGGTTCGAGGAACTTTTAACGCTGACACAGAGATGAAAATTAGTTCCAGGAACAGAAACCTCGGTTGATGAACCTGCCTGTTTCCTTGCGACGACGAGAGACACAAATCGCGACCTTAATCCAATAACCTTTAAATAAAAACTGTAACTTGTAAAAGTTTTGTTGACAAGCCAGGTAGGAACTTTTAAATGTTCCCTGTTTTCTGGAACCTACCCTACCAACACTGATTATTACATGCTAAATGAGCTCAATCTATACATCCTAGGGGTAAGTTATGGGTGTAGGCATAAGAATTAGTGCAACACTTACCTTTTACACAGAGCTTCTCGAAGTTCGTCGGAAAACACAAGCGCACTTGTCTCACACTGCACACTTCTCTCACCAGACCTCGACAGTGGAGGCGTCGCCTGCAGAGAGGAAGACGGACCTGTGAAGACTGAAGCAGCGCTCGGACGCCGGGAGAGGCTAGGACGACGCCAGGCTGCTATGCAGGCCGTGGTGGGAGGGGTAGAGCTGACGTAGCTCAGGTCATCGACTCCTTAGGCGACGACGAACTCGCGGCCCTGTATACAGCTACCAGAGTTGGGGGATTTTCAGCCATCTGCTTACGCCGCCCCGAAAGATTTACAATCTTCAAACTCGGTATATGAACTGATATGTGGTCCATGACCTACCAAACAAAAAATCAACCCGATCCGATGACCCGTTCTGTGTTAAAAAAGTGTCTCAAAATCGTCGAAAACCTTCCGGCTGGCTGGCTACATAGTTAGCTAGTTAGCTACCTAATTCTCCGCGGAGCTATATTGAGCCCTTCAGAGAGAACGGTAAATCTTAGAACTATGAAACTTGGACCACACTTAGATGTACCTAAGACGCAGTGCCTTTTGCTTTCAAAACCAAAATCGGGTAACAGGGACTGGAGAAAATAAAAATTTGGATGATAATCAAAACACGTAATTACTAAGGCGTGGTAGTTTGTACAAACTTGAAATTTAACATGCTCTTAACCATTATAAAACATTCTCTTAACCATTATGAATATCTAGCGCTTAAAACACAAGGGGGCAAATTTGGGGGGACCGTGGGCCCAAAAAATGTAAAAAAACAACTCTAAACTTAACAAATTTAATCAAAGTCCATCATTCACGCCTTTATAGGAAACAAACAAAAAAAGATGTAATATCCCCACAAATACAAAAATTTGAAGAAAAAAAACGGCAGCCAAGCTCTCCTTCAAAATACTTCGGCTGTGAATGCTGTGAGATATAGAAGTTGAGCCAAGCTTTTCATTCTTTTTCCCTAGTTTTGCTTTAAAAAGAAGTAAGATCATTTCGCCTGTTGACGAGCGCCAAGCCAACCATTTTTGTGGTAAAAAGTAAAATTTTAAACACGAAATCATAAAAAAAAATTGCTTAGTCATAAACCAATTCAATTGGCCAAGCCATTTTTTTTTTATGATTTCGAAAATCAAAAGATAGATTATTAGAAATGTGGGAGGGGTTGGGAAAGGTGGTGCAAAATTTTTGGAGGGAGGACGAACGAACGCACCATAAAAGTTTCCTGTTTTATTCTGTCACATCTTATTCAGATGTCACCTCATTAGCTTTACTTGATTGTGTCACATGCTTAGGCCCTAATGTTTGGTGATAGCACATTTTTCACTGTTTTGCATTTAATTTGTTGGGAAATAATTTGGGTATAGCCTTATGACTATAACAAATCGAAAACTCATTCTCAATTTATTTACTTTTAGTTGTGTCTATTTTGTATATATGACTATCCGATTAAAACTAGATTTTAGCTTGGTTTTTAACATTTTAGTCGCTTATTAAATTAAAATGTTCCTCTATTCGTTTCACCATCAGAAGTGCAAAAACTCCCTTGATTCAGGTTTTGCAAGAGAAAAATTTTCATGCTCCCATGACAAATTTAAAGAATAAATGCTTTTTCAAAATTAATCTTATTTTTAGTATCTCGAATAACTCTCGAATCTTTGATGTTTGATCAAAGAATGCCGGTTCTATATTGTTGGATGAGCGTAGCGAGCGTAGCGAGCAAAAGCGAAGATTCCATTCCACAAAACGGGAGAAAAAAATCCGGAAGGGTTTTTTTTTTTTTTTTTTTTTTTTTTTTTTTTTCTTTTTTTTTTTTCTTTTTGTATTTTTGTCTGTTGTCCACACGATTCGGCTAAACCGATACTCGATTGCGATGAAATTTTATGGAGGCCTTCGAAATCTCTGACTTAGAAATGCACGTTTTGAGCGCAATCGGAAAATTTTTTCTCATGAAAATCGCAATTTTACGTTTTTTTTTCGATTTTTAACAAAATTCTTCGACTTATAACACCTACATGCTTTATCCGGTTTTAATGATTTTTGCACGAACCTTTATTTTATAAATTTGAGATATTCTTGTGAAATTTGAGCGCAATTGAAAAAATATTTATCATAAAAATCGAAATTTTACGTTTTTTTTCTTTTTTAAAACAATTCTTTGACTTATAACACCTACATGTTTTAGCCGATTGAAATAATTTTTTCGCAGAACCTTTATTTTATAAATTAATATTTTATTGTTAAATTGAGCGCAAATCGAGAAATTATTTCTTATACAAATTTCAATTTTACGATTTTTTTAAACAATTACGATTAATTAAAAAAAATAAAAAAATAAAGGTAATTTTTTATTTTATTTTATTTAATTTAAAAAAATTTAAATTTAATAATGATTTTTCCACAGAACAACAGAAAAACGCAAAACACATGGCAGCTCAATGCACCAATTACGCTCATCCAACAACGCGGCGGGACTTAACGTTTTCCTAGTAGTCTGCAGAAGCAAAATATTAATATGAATGAATCACGATGCTGTTTCTTTGTGAACAGGCTTTGAGTCAACGCGGTGGCTGTCGACATCTCAATGATAGGCAGGATGAAATCAACATTCTGATTGTGATCAATGCAGGCAAATGTGGTGGCTGTAGGCAGCCCAATGATAGGCAGGATGAAATCAACATTCTGATTGTGATCAATGCAGGCAAATGTGGTGGCTGTAGGCAGCCCAATGATAGGCAGGATGATAAACATAATCTCGATAGTGATCAATGCAGGCAAATGTGGTGGCTAGTCGACAGCCCAATCAGAGGCAGGATGAAATAAACCCATTCTGATTGTGATCAATGCAGGCAAATGTGGTGGCTGTAGGCAGCCCAATGATAGGCAGGATGATCAACATTCTGATTGGATCAATGCAGGCAAATGTGGTGGCTGTAGGCACCCCAAAAAGATAGGCAGGATGAAATCAACATTCTGATTGTGATCAATGCAGGCAAATGTGGTGGCTGTGGGCAGTCCCAATGATAGGCAGGATGATCAATATTCTGATTGTGATCAAATGCGGGCAAATGTGGTGGCTGTGGGCAGCCCAATGATAGGCAGGATGAAATCAACATTCTGATTGTGATCGATGCAGGCAAATGTGGTGGCTGTAGCACCCCAATGATAGGCAGATGAAATCAACATTCTGATTGTGATCGTGCAGGAAAATGTGGTGGCTGTAGGCAGCCCAATGATAGGCAGGATGAAATCAACATTCTGATTGTGATCAATGCAGGCAAATATGGTGGCGGTAGGCACCCCAATGATGGGCAGGATGATAAACATTCTGATTGTGTCAATGAAAGGCAAATGTGGTGGCTGTAGGCAGCCCAATGATAGGCAGGATGATCAACATTCTGATTGTGATCAATGCAGGCAAATGTGGTGGCTGTAGGCAGCCCAATGATAGGCAGGATGAAATAAACCCATTCTGATTGTGATCAATGCAGGCAAATGTGGTGGCTGTGGGCAGCCCAATGATAGGCAGGATGAAATCAACATTCTGATTGTGATCGATGCAGGCAAATGTGGTGGCTTTTAGGCAGCCCAAGATAGGCAGGATGATCAACATTCTGATTGTGATCAATGCAGGCAAATGTGGTTTGGCTGTAGGCAGCCCAATGATAGACAGGATGATCAACATTCTGATTGTGATCAATGCAGGCAAATGTGTGGCTGTAGGCACCCCAATGATGGCCGGATGATCAACATTCTGTTTGTGATCAATGCAGGCAAATGTGGTGGCTGTAGGCACCCCAATGATAGACAGGATGATCAACATTCTGATTGTGATCAATGCAGGCAAATGTGGTGGCTGTCGACATCTCAATGATAGGCAGGATGAAATCAACATTCTGATTGTGATCAATGCAGGCAAATGTGGTGGCTGTAGGCACCCCAATGATAGGCAGGATGATAAACATTCTGATTGTGATCAATGCAGGCAAATGTGGTGGCTGTCGACATCTCAATGATAGGCAGGATGAAATCAACATTCTGATTGTGATCAATGCAGGCAAATGTGGTGGCTGTCGACAGCTCAATGATAGGCAGGATGATCAACATTCTGATTGTGATCAATGCAGGCAAATGTGGTGGCTGTAGGCACCCCAATGATAGGCAGGATGATCAAAAATTCTGATTGTGATCAATGCAGGCAAATGTGGTGGCTGTAGGCAGCCCAATGATAGGCGGATGAAATCAACATTCTGATTGTGATCAATGCAGGCAAATGTGGTGGCTGTAGCACCCCAATGATAGGCCCAGGATGATCAACATTCTGATTGTGATAAATGCAGGCAAATGTGGTGGCTGTAGGCAGCCCAATGATAGGCAGGATGAAATCAACATTCTGATTGTGATCAATGCAGGCAAATGTGGTGGCTGTAGGCAGCCCAATGATAGGCAGGATGAAATCAACATTCTGATTGTGATCAATGCAGGCAAATGTGGTGGGCTGTAAGGCACCCCAAGATAGGCAGGATGATCAACATTCTGATTGTGATCAATGCAGGCAAATGTGGTGGCTGTAGGAAACCCCAATGATAGGCAGGATGAAATCAACATGCTGATTGCGATCATATGCAGGCAAACGTGGTGGCTGTAGGCACCCCAAATGATAGGCAGGATGATCAATTCTGATTGTGATCAATGCAGGCAAATGTGGTGGCTGTAGGCAGCCCAATGATAGGCAGGATGATCAACATTCTGATTGTGATCAATGCAGGCAAATGTGGTGGCTGTAGGCAGCCCAATGATAGGCAGGATGATCAACATTCTGATTGTGATCAATGCAGGCAATTTTGGTGGCTGTAGGCAGCCCAATGATAGGCAGGATGACCAACATTTGATTGTGATCAATGCAGGCAAATGTGGTGGCTGTAGGCCCCCCAATGATAGGCAGGTTTGAAATCAACATTCTGTTTGGGTGATCAATGCAGGCAAATGTGGTGGCTGTGGGGCACCCCAATGATGGCGGGATGAAAATGTATAATTTTTTGTTTTTTTTTGTTTTTGTAAATATTTTTTCTAATCCAGGATTAAGTTTTGGTAAAATTTGTGGGACGTTCCCTGTTGAGCTATTATTTTGCCATTATAACAGCTCGGGACCCTTTTTGACCACTGTGTGAAAGTTGTCCTATAACACGATCCGACAATAAATTAATACAGCGGTTCTATATCTCTAACGAGAAATAAAGGTTTCGGGGAGCACGGGGATTTGGATAAACTTCCAAGCGGCTGAGCCGTCGAAGCCTCTACACAAGTTTCGACCAATGAGAACCATTAGAACGCGCCGAGTCAGTTCGAGGTCCCCCTCTTGTCGGAACTCTGGACCTCCAGCTCGTCGGATGCAGGCTCACCCGAGGCCGTCGCATCATAGATATCTTTAAACACCTTTGTAGGCTAGACTGCAGTAAATGTGAAATCAGTTCGGAGGTCCCCCCTCTCTGTCGGGACTCTGGGCCCCCAGCTCGTGGGTGAAGGCAGGCCAAACCCGGGGGGGCCCTCGCTATATAGATATCTTTTAAAAACCCCAGTAGGCTAATTAGCAGTCAGTGGTTTTCTTTCCGTGACAAATTTGAAGCCATCTTGGAAAATCCCCAGTTTGCATGTTAATTAAATGGGGCGATTTGTAGCCCCAAAAAAATTTTTAAATATTGCCCCCAGGTTTAAAAGCTTTAGCATACAGCCTTTAACATCCCAAAAGACTTTCTAAATTCCCTTATGCAATAACTTCTTTTTGTGTCTGTTTGTTCATTCCCATGGTGCACATGCTAAACCATATCAAACAATCCAGTAACATACTTTATTGCATTAAAAAAGCATAAATTAAAACGCCAAATCGCCATCTTGAATATGGCAGGTTGGCGCTTCAATTTGCTACGCTCGCGCCTTTGCGGAGGTATTGGAGACTGCCAATCTAGCCTACTATAGGTGTTTAATATCTATGGTCGCTACACTCTCTTCTCGGCTCACCCATCCGTCAAAACATAACTTCATTTTATTTTTTACTGTTGTAAATAAAGTGGTCATTAAAACTACTCAAATAAGTCACCATATAATAACACATCTGTACCAAACATCACAACATATCATTATAAAAAATGAAATTATATAACAGGTAGTAACGTTATAAATATAAATCATTGGACTTTTTCACTGTTAGTTAACAAAATATTTATTAAAATGTGATATTTCGATTTCTTTACACCTTTATACCTTTTTTACCTTTAGACCTTCGATGGTAAGAATAAAAGAACACAAGAACAATGTGAAACAACATAAGATTGATACTTCAAAACTCGCAGAACATGTTTATGAAAATCATCATCATATTAATTGGGAAGACGCTTCAATCCTTGCACATGAGTCTAATGCCACAACACGGAAAATTAAGGAAGCTGGTTTGATTTCATGTGTGGCCAATACAATCAGTGTGCCTAGTGTTAATTATCCAGCCATTTGGAAAAGTTTCTGTCCATCAATTTCATCACTAGATCAATAGCTTTATTTCATACATCAATAACTGTCCAACTTGTCAATTTAATGTTCTGTTTTTTGTTTTTTTTATTTTTATTCATAATAAACTTTTTTGTTAATAATTTGGTACTAATGCACAGCCATATTTATAATAATTTGTGAAATGTTTTTTGTCCTGTCTGTTGTGGTTTTTTAATTGTTAATTTTGTTTGATAAAGATTTCTGTAAAGAAATCGAAATATCACATTTTAAATAAATATTTTGTTAACTAACAGTGAAAAAGTCCAATGATTTATATTTATAACAACATATCATGTGAAATAGATTTCGCTGGCTTTGACACGGGTTCCCCCAAACAGTTTAGTCGGGACAACTTGTCGGTTGAAACGAAACGAGAACTCGCAACATGTAGCTTAAGAATTTCAAATTGAAATTCTCGTTTCGTTTCTATCAAGATTTAACAGCGCGTTATTGAATATGGGTCCTGTACTATAAGTCGAAGCTTCAAGAAACTGGAGCAAAATACTCTCCCTCACATATTAATTGGGAAACAAGAATTGTAAATATAAAATATAACCTGTAGAGTGATAAAGTTGATTCGAATACGCGCCCCTGGCACAAAATTAATTATCATCCATAAATGCTTTGTATCGAGTTATTGGCTTTATATTTGCTACTTGTAGTTTTCTTCAGGTAAATATTTTACCACATAACAAAAACTTGTAAACATACAACCAAACCTTACACACTCAAAAGAAATGAGATCTAAGAAAAAGGCCAAGCTACCCTTCAATATCTGCACATTCTTAATTCATAAATGTACAGTGGCCCGTAACAACATCCTTGAAAAGCTTCTAAAAATAGAATTTGCAACTATTAATTTAAACGTAATAGTTCATCCAAATTCTTTTTTTCTAATTAATTTAAACGTAATGGTCATGCGAATTCTATTTAGCTATAATAATGCACCACACTAGCCTATGAAGGCTAGGGAGGAAAGACCCATGCTGGATCCAACCTTAGGCAGGGGGATGAAAGGAAATGTTACCGGGTAATCAACTCATGGATCGCTCACTCATCTAACAACGGCTTTAACGTTTTCCTACTTTAAATTAACTTCAATTAGGGTGAATAACATGTCGTTCGTCTGCGTGTTTCTCACTTCCACACATACACTCATCCATCAACGTGACCGCTAGTTAGAGCAGACGGAGGGTTCGAGAGCTAGTGAAACGGCTTCGGTCTCCTCGACGTCTGCTACCCTATATGACTGTCAAGGTCACACCGTCCTTTCAGATGGGACGTTAAGCCGTTGGTCCCCTTGGTACTTTTCGAAAAGTACCGGTGCCGGGTTTCCCCTCCACCCTTCTGTTCATGCTTCATCCTCATCTACCACCACTCATCGCCTCGAATAGCCAAAGTGCATTAATATGAGACGTTAAGCAATGTCCAATACTAATAGGCCTACGTGACTGCATTGACGTTCGCCAAAGCCTATAAAAAAATAATTGACTATTGTATTGTTAAATAACTAGGGTTAATGTGCATCTAGTGGCGTGATCGTATTACGTAAGAGTGTGGTACCCACGTCATAGACTCATTAGGATCAACGACGTTATAAATACGAGTTCTGGAGTTTTGGAGACACTTTCAGACTTTGGCAGGTATCGAGCTCGTCGTCTCAACTCATCAAGGTGGTCAATCTTCTGGACAAGCAAAGGTTTGTTACGCACAGGTTTGGTATCATTGTTTACAGTAGCTTGCATAGGTTAGCGTATTTGCTTTAGTGTGTCTCACAATCATGCTTCCATGCCAATTTTGTTCAGTCGTCATTATTTCATAAAAATTGTATTTTAGAAATTACAAGCAAGTAAAATATTTAACGCCATCAACCAACAATACAAGTCTAGGGTAACACCTATAGGCGCTCCACGCTAAGAAAGCAGATGCGCGCGCTTTCGACGGGCCAATCAGCGATCGTTATTTTAAATTTTGGCCTGCTGAATGGCTACAATTCACCCGTTAAAAGCGAACGCAACTGCTTTCTTAGCGTGGAGCGCCTATATTAATGCTAGGGATGTTCAGCCAACATTGCACAGAATATTGTTGCTGAACGTTGTTAATAGTACCACGTTTTGTGTAATAGCAACAAAACTTTTAAGCATTTGAGAATACCGTATAAAGCCGACTGTTTTAAAATATTTCAAACACAAGTACGTGAAAAGCTCATCTCTGTTAATTGAATAAAACTAAGTTTAAATTTGCAATAATAATTGGTACAATAATTTGTTCTGCAAAAATGGTAGACAATATTGTTGCGCTGAAGGTTGTCAATAACGCAACATTTTGCTTAAGAAGCAACGATCGTTTCAAGCATTTGAGAATATTGTTTAAGAAAATTGTTTTAAAATATTCCAATCACAACGTAAAAAGATCATGTATTTTAAATGAAAAAACAACAACAGCAAAATTTACATTGTAATAATAATAAATGATAATAGAGTTACAGAAGCGCCGCCAAGTTGTGATGGCTGACTTTAGTTAAGCTTATAGAGATGTTCTAAGAACGTATTTTAACGTTTTAAGAACGTATGTAAGAACATTTCGTAGTTGGGTGGTCCATCTACAATCTTCACTTGAGTCTCCCTCAACGTTTGCCTCATCCCATAAATTGGGAATGTTTAGAGATAAAGCCTTATAAAATTGCCCTTGCTGGCACATTCCCATGTAAGGATATTGTGTGACAAGGATTAAAGGTACGAAAATACTACGGGGCAGAAACTTATGTTGCTCTTGCATTTATGTTTAAACAATATCACAATAATGTCATTTTTTAAAACATAAATATGAAAAAATGAATACAAAATACTAATTGGATGAGCGAAGCGAAGATTCCATTTCACTACACTAGAGAAAAAAATCCGGAATGTTTTTTTTTTTTTCTTTCTTTCTTTCTTTCTTTTTTTTCTTTTTGTATTTTTGTGTGTTTGTGAACACGATTCCGGCTAAACCGATACTCCAATTCCGATGAAATTTTCTGGAGACCTTTGAAATCTCTGAACTTAGAACTGCCACGTTTTGAGCGGAATCAAAAAATTATTTCTCATTAAAATTACAATTTTACGATTTTTTTTCGATTTTTAAAACATTCCTTGACTTATTCTTTATCCGATTTTAATGATTTTTTCACAGAACCTTAATTTTATGAATTTATATATTCGTGTGAAATTTGAGCGCAATCAAAAAATTATTGCTTATGAAAATCGCAATTTTTTTTTTAAAATTTTTAAAACATTCTTCGACTTGTAACACCAACATGCTTTATCCGACTGTAATGATCTTTTCACAGAACGTTAATTATATGGATGAATATATTGTTGTGAAATTTGAACGCGATCAAAAAATAATTTCTTGTGAAAATCGCAATTTAACGCTTTTTTCGTTTAAAAAACAATTTGTTTGACTTATAACACCTACATGCTTTATCCGATTGTAATGATATTTTCACAGAACCTTAATTTTATACATTTATATATTTGTGTGAAATTTGAGCGCAATCAAAAAATAATTTCTTATCAAAATCGCAATTTTACGTTTTTTTCGTTTAAAAAAACATACGCTCATCCAACAACGCGCCTGCAAAAGCATTTGCGAAGCTTCCTAGGAAAATAAATAAAATAAGTAACTCGGAGTAAGCCATGGCACGATCTTAGCCACGTTGTTCTTTGGGCTGGGTTTCTATGTAAATATAACTAGGAAGCTTCGCAATCGCTTTTTCAGGCGCGTTGTTGGATAAGCGTAATTGGAAAATTGCGATTTTCATGAGAAATAATTTTTCGATTGCGCGCAAATTTCCCATGAACATATAAATTCATAAAATTAAGGTTCTGAGAAAAAATCATTATAATCGGATAAAGCATGTAGGTGTTACTAGGAAAACGCGTAAGTCCCGCCGCGTTGTTGGATGAGCGTAATTGGTGCATTGAGCTGATATGTGTTATGCGGATTTTCTGTTGTTTTGTGAAAAAATTATTACTAAGTTCAAGATTTCTTAAAATTAAATTAAATTAAATAAAAAATTAACTTAAATTTTTTTTTTTTTTAATTAATCGTACTAATTTAAAAAAAAGAAAAATCGAAAAATTGCGATTTTTATAAGAAATAATTATTCGATTGCGCTCAAATTTCACACGAATATATAAATTCATAAAATTAAGGTTCTGTGAAAAAATTATTACAATAGGATAAAGTATGTAGCTGTTATTTGTCAAAATATTGTTTTTAAAAGAAAAAAAAACACAAAATTTATATTTTCATGAAAAATAATTTTTCGATTGCGCTCAAATTTCACACGGATATCTTTATTCATAAAATTAAGGTTCTGTGAAAAAATCAATTAAAATCGGATAAAGCATGTAGGTGTAATAAGTAAAATAAATTTTCAAAAAATCGAAAAAAATCGTAAAATTGCGATTTTCATGAGAAATAATTTCTTAATTGCGCTCAAAAACGTGGCAGTTCTTAGTTCAGAGATTTCAAAGGCCTCCATAAAATTTCATCGCAAATGGAGTATCGGTTTAGCCGGAATCGTGCTGACAAACACACAAAAATACAGAAAAAAAGAAAAAAAACATTCCGGATTTTTTTCTCCAGTGTAGTGAAATGGAATCTTCGCTTCGCTCGCTACGCTCGCTACGCTCATCCAATAAGTCGAAGAATTTTTTTAGAAAACGAAATAAGCGTAAAATTTAGATTTTCAGGAGAAATAATTCTTTGATTGCGCTCAAATTTCACACGAATATATAAATTTATAAAATTAAGTTTCTGTAAAAAAAATATTACAATCGGATAAAGCATGTTGGTGTTATAAGCCAAAGAAGTTTTTTAAAAATCGAAACAAATCGTAAAATTGCGATTTTCATGAGAAATAATTTCTTAATTGCGCTCAAAAACGTGTCAGTTCTAAGTTCAGAGATATCAAAGGCTTTGGGAAAATTTCATCGCAACTGGATTATTGGTTTAGCCGGAATCGTGTCATCAAACACACAAAAATACAAAAAGAAAAAGAGAAAATAGAAATAGACAAAAAACATTCTGGATTTTTTCCTCCAGTGTAGTAGAATTGAATCTTCGTTTCGCTCGCTACACTCATCCAATAATACATATTAAAATACCGATATCTGGTTGGTTATTGTTCGAGCGTCGATGGTGTTGGCGCCGACAGGATTGGCTTGAAAATCAGTGTACTCGAAATACGAAATACTCATTTTCGTTTGCAGATGAAGTTACTGTGCATTCTGTTGTTGGTGGTGGTAGTTGTGCTGTGTCACGTGGCCACTGTGTCGGCTGGGGGGCCAGGGAAAGCTAGAGGAAAACAAGCTTCGACAGCACCACCAGCTCATGTTGCACAATCATCAACTGCCCATGCGCAATCGTCAACAGCTGCGCCAGCACAAGCTTCAACATCTGACGCTCAATCTACTGGTAAGAAGCCCTAAACACTTGCGGCAAAGCTTTTCGTACCAGAGTTTAGCTTAGTCATTCGACATGTGCTGCACTGAACTGCATTTTACACACCCACACGTACATGCACACGTTGATTAAATCCTTAATTATCGGATAAATATTATTGAAATATAATATTTAAAATGTTTAGAAGAACCTTCGTTATTTGAATCATGTTAAAAATCTAAACACTAGGCGTCAGCTTGTCCAGATCTCACGCGCCTTCGAGTATCATCAGGGTCGATAAAGATGTTTCACGGTTGGGAAAACTTCTTTACCGATTCCGGTACAGATTTCCAGAGATCTGCGGTTGCAGTGGAATTACTAAGCTTTTAGCAGACAAAGAAGCAAACGCAGGAATCACGCCGATAGCATGCAACGTCACCGCACTCTCAAAAAGACCGGTCAATCCGTTGCACTGACCCAAGGGCGTCTCTATCACTGACCTCTATATACTGACGTGGACTGCGCATGCTATACTGTTACCTTGAAGCCGACATGGGCCTAAAGCGATGGGCTTTAAGGCCTAATCCAATGGGCCTATCGGGCTGCCATTTTCACCGTCCCTCGATTGTATTGCGATTCTATTGCGAATCTTAACGTCCAGATGGCGGTTTGTGGCTAGCTTATTTTGAGGTTATGTTGACTAGTAGACCTACATTACAGTGGTCTGTTATCAAGGACATAAACCCTGATGGACCCTGATGTAGTCTGACGTAGTTTGCAATTGAATAACAAACATTTTCGTAATTATCCGTGCATATTTGTGTAATCCTTGTCATCCGACCACTACAATAGTGATGTTACATATAATGTAACAAAAGGCTAGCATTATTAATGTTTTTACAACCTTTTATTTGCGTTGCCTTTCAGTCTTTCCGTACTTCAAATAATAAAGTGACTAAAGTTACAGTGGTCTTGTGTTATTCTTGTTTATTTTCAATAAGTATAAGGGCATTAAATAAATACGTCTGTTGAACCGTTGTAATAGTTGCCACGTTTTTGGGGGAAAATTTTAGCAGGACAAAACTTTTAAGCCATTTTGTAAGGAAGTACCGTATAAAGCCGACTGTTTTAAAAAATTTCAAACACAAGTACGTGAAAAGCTCATCTCTGTTAATTGAATAAAACTGTTTAAATTTGCAATAATAATTGTTACAATAATTTGTTCTGCAAAAATGGAAGACAATATTGTTGTTCTGAAGGTTGTCAATAACGCAACATTTTGTTAAGAAGCAACGATCGTTTCAAGCATTTGAGAATATTGTTTAAGAAAATTGTTTTAAATATTCCAATCACAACGTAAAAAGATCATGTATTTTAAATGAAAAAACAACAACAGCAAAATTTACATTGTAATAATAATAAATGAAAATAGAGTTACAGAAGCGCCGCCAAGTTGTGATGGCTGACTTTAGTTAGCTTATAGAGATGTTCTAAGAACGTATTTTAACGTTTTAAGAACGTATGTAAGAACATATCGTAGTTGGGTGGTCCATCTACAATCTTCACTTGAGTCTCCCTCAACCTTTGCCTCATCCCATAAATTGGGAATGTTTAGAGATAAAGCCTAATAAAATTGCCCTTGTTGGCACATTCCCATGTAAGGATATTGTGTGACAAGGATTAAAGGTACGAAAAATACTACGGGGCAGAAACTTTTGTTGCTCTTGCTTTTATGTTTAAACAATATCACAATAATGTCATTTTTTAAAACATAAATATGAAAAAATGAATACAAAATACTAATTGGATGAGCGAAGCGAAGATTCCATTTCACTACACTAGAGAAAAAAAATCCGGAATGTTTTTTTCTTTCTTTCTTTCTTTCTTTTTTTTCTTTTTGTATTTTTGTGTGTTTGTGAACACGATTCCGGCTAAACCGATACTCCAATTCCGATGAAATTTTCTGGAGACCTTTGAAATCTCTGAACTTAGAACTGCCACGTTTTGAGCGCAATCAAAAAATTAGTTCTCATTAAAATTACAATTTTAACGATTTTTTTTCGATTTTTAAAAACATTCCTTGAATTATTCTTTATCCGATTTTAATGATTTTTTCACAGAACCTTAATTTTATGAATTTATATATTCGTGTGAAATTTGAGCGCAATCAAAAAATTATTGCTTGTGAAAATCGCATTTTTTTTTTAAATTTTTAAAACATTCTTCGACTTATAACACCAACATGCTTTATCCGATTGTAATGATCTTTTCACAGAACCTTAATTATATGGATGAATATATTGTTGTGAAATTTGAGCGCGATCAAAAAATAATTTCTTGTGAAAATCGCAATTTTACGCTTTTTTCGTTTAAAAAACAATTTGTTCGACTTATAACACCTACATGCTTTATCCGATTGTAATGATATTTTCACAGAACCTTAATTTTATACATTTATATATTTGTGTGAAATTTGAGCGCAATCGAAAAAATAATTTCTTATGAAAATCGCAATTTTACGCTTTTTTCGTTTAAAAAAACATACGCTCATCCAACAACGCGCCTGCAAAAGCATTTGCGAAGCTTCCTAGGAAAATAAATAAAATAAGTAACTCGGAGTAATCCATGGCACGATATTAGCCACGTTGTTCTTTGGGCTGGGTTTCTATGTAAATATAACTAGGAAGCTTCGCAAACGCTTTTTCAGGCGCGTTGTTGGATGAGCGTAATTGGAAAATTGCGATTTTCATGAGAAATAATTTTTCGATTGCGCGCAAATTTCCCATGAACATATAAATTCATAAAATTAAGGTTCTGAGAAAATATCATTATAATCGTATAAAGCATGTAGGTGTTACTAGGAAAACGAAGTCCCGCCGCGTTGTTGGATGAGCGTAATTGGTGCATTGAGCTGATATGTGTTATGCGGATTTTCTTTGTTTTGTGAAAAAATTATTACAAAGTTCAAGATTTCTTAAAATTAAATTAAATTAAATAAAAAATTAACTAAAATTTAATTTTTTTTAATTAATCGTACTAATTAAAAAAAGAAAAATCGAAAAATTGCGATTTTTTAAAAATAATTATTCGATTGCGCTCAAATTTCACACGAATATATAAATCCATAAAATTAAGGTTCTGTGAAAAAATTATTACAATAGGATAAAGTATGTAGGTGTTATAAGTCAAAATATTGTTTTTAAAAGAAAAAAAACACAAAATTTATATTTTCATGAAAAATAATTTTTCGATTGCGCTCAAATTTCACACGGATATCTTATTCATAAAATTAAGGTTCTGTGAAAAAATCAATAAAATCGGATAAAGCATGTAGATGTAATAAGTAAAATAAATTTTCAAAAAATCGAAAAAAATCGTAAAATTGCGATTTTCATGAGAAATAATTTTCAATTGCGCTCAAAAACGTGGCAATTCTTAGTTCAGAGATTTCAAAGGCCTCCATAAAATTTCATCGCAAATGGCATATCGGTTTACCCGGGAAATCGTGCTGACAAACACACAAAAATACAGAAAAAAAGAAAAAAAACATTCCGGATTTTTTTTCTCCAGTGTATTTAAACGGAATTTTCGCTTCGCTCGCTTCGCTCGCTACGCTCATCCAATAAGTCGAAGAATTTTTTTAGAAAACGAAATAAGCGTAAAATTTAGATTTTCAGGAGAAATAATTCTTTGATTGCGCTCAAATTTCACACGAATATATAAATTTATAAAATTAAGTTTTTTTGTAAAAAAATATTACAATCGGATAAAGCATGTTGGTGTTATAAGCCAAAGAAGTTTTTTAAAAATCAAAACAAATCGTAAAATTGCGGTTTTCATGAGAAATAATTTTTTGATTGCGCTCAAAAACGTGTCAGTTCTAAGTTCAGAGATATCAAAGGCTTTGGGAAAATTTCATCGCAACTGGATTATTGGTTTAGCCGGAATCGTGTCATCAAACACACAAAAATACAAAAAGAAAAAGAGAAAATAGAAATAGACAAAAAACATTCTGGATTTTTTTCCTCCAGTGTAGTAGAATTGAATCTTCGTTTCGCTCGCTACACTCATCCAATAATACATATTAAAATACCGATATCTGGTTGGTTATTGTTCGAGCGTCGATGGTGTTGGCGCCGACAGGTTTGGGCTTGAAAATCAGTGTACTCGAAAATACGAAATACTCATTTTCGTTTGCAGATGAAGTTACTGGGGCATTCTGTTGTTGGTGGTGGTAGTTGTGCTGTGTCACGTGGCCACTGTGTCGGCTGGGGGGGCAGGGAAAGCTAGAGGAAAACAAGCTTCGACAGCACCACCAGCTCATGTTGCACAATCATCAACTGCCCATGCGCAATCGTCAACAGCTGCGCCAGCACAAGCTTCAACATCTGAAGCTCAATCTACTGGTAAGAAGCCCTAAACACTTGGGGCAAAGCTTTTCGTACCAAAGTTTAGCTTAGTCATTCGACATGTGCTGCACTGAACTGCATTTTACGTTGCACACCCACACGTACATGCACACGTTGATTAAATCCTTAATTATCGGATAAATATTATTGAAATATAATATTTAAAATGTTTAGAAGAACCTTCGTTATTTGAATCATGTTAAAAATCTAAACACTAGGCGTCAGCTTGTCCAGATCTCACGCGCCTTCGAGTATCATCAGGGTCGATAAAGATGTTTCACGGTTGGGAAAACTTCTTTACCGATTCCGGTACAGATTTCCAGAGATCTGCGGTTGCAGTGGAATTACTAAGCTTTTAGCAGACAAAGAAACAAACGCAGGAATCACGCCGATAGCATGCAACGTCACCGCACTCGAAAAAAGGGCCCGGTCAATCCGTTGCACTGACCCAAGGGCGTCTCTATCACTGACCTCTATATACTGACGTGGACTGCGCATGCTATACTGTAACCTTGAAGCCGACATGGGCCTAAAGCGATGGGCCTAAAGCGATGGGCTTTAAGGTCTAATCCAATGGGCCTATTGGGCTGCCATTTACACCGTCCCTCGATTGTATTGCGATTCTATTGCGATTGCACCGCCGTCTAGATGTAAATCTTAACGTCCAGATGGCGGTTTGTGGCTAGCTTATTTTGAGGTTATGTTGACTAGTAGACCTACATTACAGTGATCTATTATCAAGGACATAAACCCTGATGTAGTCTGATGTAGTTTGCAATTAAATAATTAACATTTTCGTAATCATCCGTGCATATTTGTGTAATCCTTGTCATCCGACCACTACAATAGTGATGTAACATAATATAATGTAACAAAAGGCTAGCATTATTAATGTTATAACAACCTATTGTTTGCGTTGCCTATCAGTCTTTCCGTTCTTCAAATAATAAAGTGACTAAAGTTACAGTGGTCTTGTGTTATTCTTGTTTTATTGTTCTAATAAGTATAAGGTCATTAAATAAATACGTCGTGTTTACTACTTTTTCGAAATTGTTCACGTCCAAATATAATTATATCGTCAATATGATAATAATAATTTAATATAAATATAATATAAATAATAATAATAATTTATTTTTTTTACTGTGCGAAGTTGGCCTCTTTAGCCATTCTTGTCTTGCTATCCAATATAAGACTGCCTCCTTTTCTATCCTGCTCATTTCATCGGGCAGGGAGTCAATGTCACTCTTGAGGGCGGCGCATATAAAGAGATGCGCTCTGTCTTGGTCTTCTAAATTACAAAGTTTACAGTAGGCCGGTTCGTTGCTAATGTTAAAAAGGTGCAGGTGGTGTTGCAAGACGTCGTGACTGGTTGCAAGCCGGAAATGGGCGGTGGCCGTCTTTCTCGACCAGTCTTTGTCTGGCCCTTTCTTGATCTTGGTCCACTAGTTCTTTCGTCTTGAAGTCTCTTCTGTGGTGTTCCTGAAGATTTTTTTGTGGTTGCTTTGATCTTAGTTTTGATATTTTTGAAGGAGAGAGGCGCTGCTGGTGGTTTCGGTACTTTTGTGGCACTTTTGGCCAAGAAGTCTGCCTTTTCATTCCCCATGATCTTGCAGTGGCTGGGGATCCATTAAGCCTCTAATAGTTTGTTTTGCTGACGGAGGCTGGCAAGGGAGTTTTTGAAAAGCAGCGATTTCAGATGGAGGTTCGCTGCTTGGGAGACAAATTAGATGGCCGAGACACTGTCGCTTAGGATGACAAATTTTGTCTTGTTGAGGGGGAAGGCGGGGGTCTCGACGATTTTTTCGGCCGCCCTGGCGATGGCTGCGACCTCAGCGTCGAAGTATGTTTCACCGGCTCCCATTGGAGTGGCTTCTTCGAAGAAGATGCAGTGGATACCGTAGCCTGTTTTGTTTGTAACCGAGTCGTAGGAGTCGTCCGTGAAGATGTGCACCCACTCTTGAAGAGGAAAGTGCTTCTTTAGGGACTCCTCGGCAAGCTTTTTCAGTTCTTTCTGGTCATGGTCATCTTTCTTCTCGATTCCGTCAATTTTTGTTCCCGGGGCGAGCTGATTGGACTTGTCCGGCAGAAGCTCTGGGAGTGGTACGTCAAGTGGTGCACGTGGTGCTTCTAGGAGGATAGGACAGTTTTTACTCTTCAGTTGGTGGACTGTTTCAGGAAAGTAATTGTGCGCCTTGACTTTTGAGGTTGGCTAGTTGACCCATTTGTCGGGGTTTAGGCGCTCCAGTTTTTCGTGCAGCTGGACAGAGCGCTGCTCTCTTCTTAGCTGCAGAGGCTCAATTTTGCTGAACCACTCCATGGCGATAATTGGGGTGGTTTTTACTGCTCCCGTGATCAGGCGAAGGGCTTGATTTTGGACTCTGTCGACATGGCTGGCGTGCGTTGCGGCCCCAGCAGGAAAGACTTCGGTGCCGTACTCAATGGCTGGTATGTACGTTTTGTACGTCAGCGCCAGAGTGTCTAGTTTTGCGCCCCAGGACACACCGGCTACCCTTTGAAGGAGTCGTAGTCGTTTTTGACCCTTCTCTGCTGCCTTTTCAAAGTGGATCTTGCCGGTAATTTTTTTGTCGAAGGTCACGCCGAGGTATTTCATCTCATCTGTCTGTTTAATCTGGTCGCCATCAAGAGTGATGTTGAACTTGAAGGGATTGTGACTCGTCGTTAAGTAGGTGCAGATGGTTTTGCTGCAGTTTATCTTAAAGCCGTGCACTTTGATCCAGTATAAAATATAATAATCAATATAATAATAATATTATCATGTTATCAAACTAAAAGTGTGTGTTTTCTTACCAAAACGAGACGACGAGAGTACATAAACGTAAAGGTCAAATTACATTATTTGTTGGTGTGTGCGAATATTGATATAATAAGGTTTAATTTTTAGAATGGTGTCTTTAGGTTCTAATCGAATACAGAAAAGTTGATGATTTTAAAGTACAAAAATAAATTTTTACCAAATAGAAAAATAATTTAAGAATTCACTCGATTGTATAGGTCTCATACATTGAAAGTTATAAAACTGGGATGCGATCCACAATCGCAATTGTTTGATCTCCGTTTTATCGATTTTCAATAGATACGGGTATAAACTAGATTTGTTCACCCATGACCTGCAAAAAAGTACGATTTAAACAAAAATTCAGCCAGATTGCAACAGGCGAAGAACGATTGCCATACTTGGGGCTACCCGCCGAACCGGTAACAAACTCATGGTGGAGGTGTAATGGTCGGATTCGACATTCAAACTAATCGAAATCCGATTATTCGAACAGGCTAGCTAGTAGCTGACAACTGTTCGAGGACATGATTCGCATTTCAAGTATTGAAACAACCCTAAAAATTTAAATAGAGCCCTGTCAAGTATGCCATTAAATATTGTAATGTAATGTAATTGTAATATTGTAATAGGCTAGAAATGTTGTAAATACATTAATCTGACAACATACAACTGACAATACACTGTTTTATTAAATAATTTGCAATGATCCATTTCCCGGCGAAGATGTCTAACTTTTCAAATTCCAAGTCGACACTGTTTTTCAAACCCCAGGATACTGTGGAGGATTTAGGAAGTGAAATCAATCGTGTCAATCAGAAACTTGTGTGTTCCTAGGGTCACCGCGCACTTTGCACCGCCCCAGACCTGGGGTAGGCCGTATCGTGGGGGGTACCGAGGTGGACATAGCACGTGTCCCCTACCAGCTGTCCTACGAGAAGTCCGGAGAACACTGGTGCGGAGCCTCCATCATCAGCGTCGACTGGGCGGTCACAGCCGCCCACTGCACCGTTGACGGGTTCGTGCAAGGCACATAGTACAGTCTTACACTTAACCTCAGCGCAATGTTTCTTTCGCAACACACAAGACACTTCTTGGGAATCCAACGAGGCACAACATTGCCCAGTTTCAGATGACTTAATATTATAAACTATTATAACATGAAAGGAAAAGCGGGATAAATAGGGTACGTTAAGGGAATAATGCCAAGACTCATTCCCAGCATTATAGCATTGTTAAAGAAACCCTTGTAAATCATTAAAAATTCCCGAAATTTAACTAGCGTTACTATCCTGATTGAAATCAGCTTTACTCAATGATATAAGAATGATATAACAAAGTAAATCGAGTGCTGAACACCTACAAATTCTGGACTTGTAATTAAACTTTAATGTTGTTGAGAGATTCACGGTCATTGTTGAAATGAGAACTAACTCTTTTTGGGGTAGTCTTATATGAACGTGAGAAATAGTTGCCTAAATGAATGTGTCAAAAGGGACACATACATTCATGGATTAGACAATTAGGCTAGGGACCAGAGAGTATAGTTTACGTAGTCCACTCTTCAACTTCTACTTGCAGAGCCAATGATCGCGTGCGAGCCGGGAGCAGTATGATCCTGGAGGGAGGTACCCTCCACTACTTCTCGAAGATTATTTCTCACGAGTTGTACGACAACGTGACCACAGACTACGACATCTCCCTCCTACGAGTGACCACCCCCTTCGTCCTGGGAGCGACCACCGCCATTATCCCCCTGGCACGGTCGTCGCCGCCCCCCGGCACAAGGTCATCAGTCAGCGGGTGGGGATACACCGTCTCCGGGGGCCCTGAGCTCTCGATCTCCCTCCGGTGGGTGGAGGTTGCCATCTTCGACCACGAGGAGTGTAACGCCCACCTGGGCGGCGTGACGCGGAGGATGCTCTGTGCCGGGGGGCAGCGGGACAAGGACGCGTGTCAGGCAGACTCGGGTGGGCCCCTCCAGGCGGCGGGGGAGCTGGTGGGGGTAGTGTCGTGGGGGATAGGTTGCGGCAAGGAGAGGTACCCGGGGGTATACTCCGACATCGCTGTCCTCAGGCCGTGGATCGGAGAACATTCGGGGGTTTAGCGGTTAGAATGCCATGTACCTTACCGTATGATCAACAACTACCATATCACAGCAAGACAAGAAGAAAAAGTAACGTTGGTAGAGAAGCTAAAATGAACTTCAAGTTCTTTACTAATTGTCTTATTATTGTTAAGTTGAAAAAGTCAATATAGTGAGTTTTGAGAATATTCGTTACATGACATTTCCTTTTTCGTTAGTAAATGTTTTTATTATGTTTAACATTTATTTTTTTAAGTGATGGCTGTTTTAATGATGAATATATGTCTAAACCAGCTTTTGAATACAATTATAAGGTATTTGTTTAATCAAAGTTCGATTACATGTCCATTTATAGCAGAATGAATGGAATATAATTGGAGGCCAATTATGACATCAACTTATTTGTATGATTTTTATTTACTTACGAGTGCAAATTCACACTTTCGGATTTGAGTTTTGACAGACAGAACGTCTTGTATTGTAATATGCCTTCCTTGCAAGATTACCTTGCAAACCTCCTCCTGTTGTATATCGTGCACACGTAATTAATAAATGTACATGATAAGTCTGATAATGTTAGTTTATTGATTCACAAGGTTACAACTTATACAATGCTCACGGGTTGCCATGATTGTGCGCCCCCTCTTCTTCTGCCTCGCCTAGGCTCCACCCATGTCACTGAGCCCTTGTCATACATGGAGATCAATATAATTAGGATTAAACAGTTTGATAAGTGAATTTCTAATCTTAACACTGACATGATTAATTATACAAAGTCCTTGAATCTTTTTGGCTTTACTACGGTTCTGCCACTTCTGGTTGTGATTACAGAGTCACCAGTACTAGGGGTTATACCTGTGGCAATACTATGATCAGAGATGGGGTTGAGTGAGGGGTTAACCGGGGTGTTAACTCCTGGGTCAATCTCTATCTCAGGATTTACAAATATGGGAGGATTGTTTGTTTCGCTGAGGAAACGCCTATTGCGTCGGAGACATGTGTTGTTCTGGTCTCTAACAATGTAAGATCTAGGAGATGGATGAATGCCTTCTACTTGGGCGGGTTCCCAGATTCTACCTTTCCTGATAAGAACATTAGCACCTGGCTCAAGTGAGTTTAACGACTTGGCACGTGCATCATAGTAGTCTTTCTGTTTAGATTGCCTTTCTAAAAGTTTAGATTTAATATTAGATTGAAGATCTGGATTAAGCAAATGTGACAAGGTAGGGATTTTAGTTTTGATGTTTCGGTTTAGCAATAGTTGGGCAGGAGAGAGTCCTATCCCTTTAACAGGAGTGCTGCGATACTCTAGTAGTGCTATATACACATCCTTACCCTCAGCTTTAGATTTCTTTAACATGTTTTTTGCAATAGACACTGATTTTTCTGCCAGGCCGTTCGACTGGGGATAATGGGGGGAAGAAGTTACCAGACGGAAGTCCCATTCCTTAGCAAAGTTATGGAATTCAACACTTCCAAACGGCATATTATCAGATACAAACTCATCTGGTATCCCGAACCGAGAAAAAATGGATTTTAATTTGATTATTACTTCTGTGGCAGTTTTATTTTTTAGTTGTGTGAGTTCAAGCCATTTACTGTAATAGTCCACTACAACAAGATAGCTGTCGTTACCTAGTTCTAGAATGTCACAGGCAACCCTCTCCCATGCCCGATTAGGCACTACATGTGGAATCATAGGTTCCTTCTGATTTGCACTGCGAAATCGTTCACATATCATACATTTTGAAACTAAGGTTTCAATATCAGAACTCATACCAGGCCAGTAAAGGGTACATCTGGCCCTAGCTTTGCATCTTTCAATACCAGAGTGGCCTTCGTGTATTAACCGTAACATGTAATTTCTAAGTTCTACAGGAACAATGAGAGGGTCACCTAAAAACAAAAACCCCTCAGATACATGAACATTGTCTTTTACATTCCAATAGTATCTAGCTTTGAGAGGTACATCCTGTTTATATTTAGGCCAGCCATTATGATAAAGTTTTGCAAGGCATTGCAAAACTTCATCTTTTTGTGATGCAATTTTGAATTGGGTTTTACGTTCCTCTGTCATAGGTAAGTATTTAACAAGTGAATGTATTATGTACTTCATCTCTAGATCGTCAGTCACTGGATCCTTGAGGTAAGCACGGGACAATGTGTCTGCCAGATAGAGATACTTGCCTGGCACATACGTGACAGTGATTTGGTACTTAAGTAACCTAAGCATCATTCTCTGAAGTCTGGCTGACACCTTGTCAAGACTTTTTAAACAAATAGATTCAAGTGGTTTATGATCCGTGTTCACGGTAACACGAGAACCATATGTGAATTGGTGGAAACGTTCCAATCCAAATACGATGGATGCAAGTTCTTTTTCAATTTGGGCCCACCTTTGCTCACTAGGTGTGAGGCTACGAGAAGCGTAGGCTAGTGGGTGTCCATTTTGAATGAGACAGGCCCCCAAGCCATCCTTAGACGCATCAGTCTGAAGGGTGAGTGGCTTGCTGCTATCATATATAGCTAGAACAGGGGGTTTGATTAAATGTGATTTTATTTTCAGCATGGCTTGATCATGTTCAGGGTACCAACCCCATTGGACATCATTTCTAGTGAGGTTACGGAGGGGGGCACTGATTTGCGACAAATCTGGTATAAACGGGGCTAGATGTTTTGCCATACCTAAGAATCGCATAAGTTCAGTTTTATTGGCAGGAGTTTCCATTTCCAATATTGCCCTAGTATGACGGGGATCAGCGGTCACACCATTGGCAGAGATTATCCGACCAACATAGTTAACCTCAGATACTCTGAACTGGAATTTAGCTTCATTGAATTTTATACCAAGTTCCCTTGCTCTGTCAAAGACTTTAGTCAATGCCTCGTCATGTTCTTCTACATTTTTGCCTGATATTATAAAGTCATCTATATACACATCTACATTTTTTATGTCACCAAACAGTTGTTCAAGGGTTTTTTGGAACACCTCAGGGGCTGAGCAGATTCCAAATGGTAGTTTTAGAAACCTGTACCTACCAAATGGTGAGTTGAAGGTACACAAATTGGCACTTTCATCACAGATGGAAAGATGCCAAAAACCCTCTTTGAGGTCCAACACAGAAAAAACACTTTTACCACTTAGTCTAGCAATAATGTCTTCTGTTTTAGGGATCAGATGGTGTTCCCTCTTCACTACTTTATTGAGATCCCGTGGATCTAGACAGAGTCTTAGAGTTCCATCTTGCTTTTCGACTACTACTAGGCTATTTACCCACTCTGTAGGCTTATTTACCTTTTCTACAATCTTACGAGATTCTAAATTATCCAATGTTTCTTTAAGTTTCTTATGAAGGCTCAATGGTACTCGTTTTTGAGAGTGCACCACTGGAATTTCACCTTCCTTAACCTGAATTGTATGTTCTCCAGGTAAATTACCTTCACCTGTGAACAGGGCTTTATACATTTTTAACACAGTTTCTTTAGTGTGAACTACCTGTATCTTATCAATTCGCCTTATCAAGTCTAGTTTGATGCAGCCTTGCAAGCCTAGTAATGGCTGTGTATCTACATCAACTATCAAGAATTCAATGTTTGCATATTTAGAAGTTGACTTATTTACATTACATTTTAAGGTTATGGTTCCCTTAGGTTTAACTTTAAAGTCCCTACCACCAAAACCTACTAATACAGTGCTAGTTTTATTCAACTTTGCGTTAGGATCAATCTCTTTTAGGGTGCTGATTGACATAACACTGGCCTCTGCACCACTGTCTAACTTAAAGACTACAGGGCAGTTGTTAATGACAATTTTCTCTTTCCATGACCTGATTTCAGGGATGTCTTTATGAACTAGATCAACCTTCTGATGCTGATTTGAGTCTACTTTATCAGGAACTTTAGCTACTTTAGGTTTAGGACCTGTAGGCCTACTTATCACTTTTTCCACAGCATAGACGAATAGTTCTTGGTTGTGAGGCTCCTCATCTTCTTCTCCTTCAACACTACTTTCATCGTTATGTTCACTTACTGCATGCACCTTCTTCGGCCAGCCTTGAGAGTTTCTTTTCGGGCACCCCTTGGAGAAGTGATTTTTTCCTTTGCAATAGGCCTACATGCACGTTTTGCCAAAAGCCGGACAGTTTCTAGGCCTATGTGTATAACCGCACTTTTTACACTGATATCCGTTATCTTCGTCTGCATTAGACTTACTTGTGCTACTTGTACCCCTAGGCTTTGGTGTCCCCGCGTTCTTCTTAGTGAATGCGTCTACAGGAATTTGTTCTTGTACAGCTTTTGCATGACGTTTACTTTCTGCACTTGTTCTGCAATGGTTAGCTGCCTTTAATAGAGTCAGGGACGGTTCTCGTAGCAGTCGTTCTTGTGTGTTCTTGTCGAGAATCCCAAGCACAATTCGGTCTCTTATTATGCTGTCCTCTTGGTTCTCGAACTCGCACGATTTCGCAGCTATTTTTAGTTCGGTTAAAAATTGTTCAAAGGGCTGATTTTCTTTCTGCACAATCGAGAAAAATTTAAACCGTTCATACACAACGTTTTTCCGAGGAGAGCAATACGTTTCAAATTGTAGTAGGACTGGTTCAAGTTTATCTTTGTTCCCAGGCGGATCAAAAACAAAGGTGTTGAAAACGTCAAGTGCATCTTCACCAATAAAACTTAATAATTTTGATACCTTTACAGACTCGCCCTTTTCCTTGTCTCCCCCACTCGCTTTCATAAATATTTCAAATCTTTGTTTGAATTTTCTCCAGTTTTCCGAGACGTTTCCGTTGAGGTTTAGTTCCCCAGGTGGTTTGTATAACGCGTCCATGGCTGTAGTAGTACGTAGGCCTACGCGTTAGGCTAGGCCTAGACCAAACACGCCGATTGAACAGTTAAAATCGTTCGTTATTCATTATTTTTATCACTTAAGTGATAGTTATTTAGTCACTTGGTGATACCATGTTGTATATCGTGCACACGTAATTAATAAATGTACATGATAAGTCTGATTATGTTAGTTTATTGATTCACAAGGTTACAACTTATACAATGCTCACGGGTCGCCATGATTGTGCGCCCTCTCTTCTCCTGCCTCGCCTAGGCTCCACCCATGTCACTGAGCCCTTGTCATACATGGCGATAGGCACCAGTGATGCCAATATACTACACCTCCTTCATCACGAATCTAGACGGTACGAGATCGCATCTGGCAAGCAATGAGAAGTTACAGGACATTCAGCAGCCCTGCCCCCCGAATAAGTCGAGACTCGAGATCGTCAATGTCGCCGAGTTCCATCACTATTTGTCCACCAAAGTCTTCACAACCTGATTTATATCGAGTTTTATTCAACATTCCATTAAAATCCACTTGGAGACTTTCCATTGATGAGCGATAAAGAGTGATTTGGGTTTTTAATATTGACAGGAATATACTCTCATATGGTTATTGTATAGCCTAGTTTAGTTGAGTGATAAAACGAGGTCGTTAATATACATCATAGATACAGGATGATAGCTGGTAGGTATTAACGGTGGCCTGAATATTGCATTACTGCACTCGATCGACATGTGAGTGAAATGATAATATACTCAAAACATACATATCCGACTAACTATAGTAAAACCAATACGAATGTAGTGCATTTTTTTAATTATCCGCGTTAATAAATTAATTCTATATAAGAACTGAATGAACATAATAAATTAAGATGCACAAGTATTCCCGTCCATTTTTAAACGTGGAATAAATTAATCATATTGCATTGTTATCAGGGTATTCATAACAAATATATAGTACTAGGCCTGCTATGTCAACGAATTATAAGTACATAGGCATAAATAATAGATGGTACGATGTCTAATTTGTCAATGTATACTAAGTAAACCTAAATATCATCTAGGTGCCCGTTAGGGCGCCCGCCACAGCCAAGCCGCGGTGCGCTATACGCTTAGGCACCTTACACAGCAAGCAGAGTTGGGGGGATTTCGAGGTGTCACCCAGCCGTCATGAAACGTGAAATGAACTTAAAAACTGTCAGCATCAGGGGGATTTAGGTACCTGCCAATTCACATGCGAAATTTGGTTGGTGTACGAACATTCCTTCTTGGTGAAAAATTACTTGAAACATGCTCAAAATCATTAGGATGTTATCTACTACTGGCTATACTACTGGCTACTACTAACTAATTCGTTGTTTTAATTGGCCAACGATTCTGGCCAAACGGGTTGGAATACAACGTTAATATTTACTTGAACATTGTAGGCTACAATGATGTAGTGCCTTTTGAAAGAAAAAGTTGAAAAAGTTTGCTGGAAGGCTTCCAAATAAAAAGCCTTTTACAAGCGTATAATCAACAAGTAACTATAGTTACTTGACAATGATCACCTCCATTGTGTACAAAAAACAAGTCTTTGGAACACTAGATATTTTACATTCCATTGTGAATTGTTAATACCATAGCAATTAAATCAACTTTGATAAAATTATTATATTTCTAGAAATGGATAGTCGGGAAACACTCCCGTAGGTGGAATTGTTAATATTTAATTTAATTCAGAAATTATAAAATCCATCCCGATCGTGGTGTTTTAGTTTCTGAATTGTATTAAATATTAAAATTTATTTTATTGTAACAAATAATTTCGCAATGGAACTTGAAAAAGTAATGAGATCCCACACAAAACAAAAAAATAATAACAAACAGCCAACCTTACACAATCAAAAGCAATGAGATCTAAAAGAAAATTGCCGCGCTTATGTACCCTCCTACATTTAAAGCAATCTAAATACATAAATCCACTTTGCCCTGTGACTACATCCTTGCAAAGCTTGACAAAATAAATTTGCACGAACCATTTACATTTAAAACAATAGTTTGAAAATAAAATTTTGCCACGCTTTGCAAGGATACAGTCACAGGGCAAAGTAACTTAATGTATTAAGATTGCGAAAATGTAGGAGGGTACATAAGCTTGGCATTTCTTTCAGATCTCATTGCTTTTGATTGTGCAAGGTTTAGCTGTATTTTTACAAGATTTTTGTTATGTGTGGGAAACATTGTATACAATACAGCCTATGTATGCTAGTCGCAGGTTTTTCTAGATAATTTTACCGTCATCAGTAAAATCAGTAAAAATATTTTAGAATTAATTAAATAACTGTCAAGTGCATACTTATGTTGATATTTTTATATCATACAAGCTGACCCGTCGCGCGTTGCTGCGACGTTGTTGTGTTGTTGTATGTTATGCCAGAGACCTTCGCGGGAGTGTACTCAACAAAACCCAAAACAAAACAAAAACAACAAAACAAACAAAAGTGGATAACATAGAAACCGTCTCCATAAAAAAATACGTATATGTGTCAACTTTCATGGTGATATGTCCAACGGTGTCGAAGTCAATTCATTGGTGAGTCCTCTTTACAGGCACCGATCACCACGTGTAGGAGTTACAACAAAATTGATAGCATAGAAACCTTCCCCGTGGCAAAATACATATATGTGCCAAGTTTCATGGAGATCGGATGAATGGTGTAATAGTCTATATAAGCGCCAGTGTTCTTTATAGTATAGTTCTAGTTTTCTATATTTCCGCTTCATGTCTATTCATCATTCTGTCTTGTTGTTTCACCCTGTGTTTCCCCTGTTTCCCCCACTTAACTAGTTTTCGTTATCTGTTCTTGCCCTGACATTGCGTCAGTCAGTCTGTTGTCTGCCTACCTTCGTAGGGCTCAGTTTGTTCTCTCGCCTGCTCAGGGAGCAGTTCTACCTGCCAGTCTCTGCCACAGTTCTCAGTTTATTGCAACAGTGCAAACCAGTGATTATTCAGTTGGTTCTCCATCTATTTTCTTCAAGATTAATGTGTAAAACGCTCCAGTGCTACAAGCCTTGTTGTTCTCCGTCGCTGCGCTCTCTTCTACGCCTGTCTTCGAGTAGTTCTCGTCTATGCTGTCCTGGCTCAACATCTTGTGCAGGCATTTACTCTTCCTATCTTCTTCTTCTTTAACTCGAGTTCTTTAATCTTTTTTCTATCTCCTGCGGTGGGCACTCCCAACTTTAGCCCACTGCGCCGCCCACTTACTGGCCACGTTTTCTCAAGCCCACACTACAATCTGGGTACGTTTGTTGCTTTGATTAATTTTTTTCTACAATTTACAGTCCACTATTCTACCTCAGGCCTCAGCCTTAACAGTCTATATAATATGAAAACGAATGTTTCCTCTTTGCAGGCACCGATCACCACGTGGGGGAGTTACAACAAAATGGATAGCATAGAAACCTTCCCCGTGACAAAATTCATATATGTGCCACGTTTTGTGGACATCGGATGAATGTTGTAGTCTATATCCATCCAAATACAAAAATTTGTAAAAAAAAAAACGGCAGCCAAGCTCTCCTTCAAAAGTCTTCGGCTTTGAATGCTGTGAGATATAGAAGTTGAGCCAAGCTTTTTATTCTTTCTCCCTAGTTTCGCTTTGAAAATAAGTAAGATCATTTCGCCTGTTGACGAGCGCCAAGCCAACGATTTTTATGGTAAAAAAGTAAAATTTTTAAACTCGAAATCATAAAAAAAATTCTTGGCCATGAACCAAATTCAATGGCCAAGCCATTTTTTATGATTTCGAGTTTAAAATTTTACTTTTTTACCACAAAAATCGTTGGTTTGGCGCTCGTCAACAGGAGAAATGATCTTACTTATTTTCAAAGCGAAACTAGGGAGAAAGAATAAAAAGCTTGGCTCAACTTCTATATCTCACAGCATTCACAGCCGAAGACTTTTGAAGGAGAGCTTGGCTGCCGTTTTTTTTTTTTTTTTTTTACATATTTTTGTATTTGGTTGGATATAACATCTTTTTGTTGTTCGTTTGCTATCATGGTGTGAATGATGGACTTTGAATGATTAAAGTTGTTAAGTACAAAGTGGTTTTTTGACATTTTTGGGCCCACGGCCCCCCAAAGATACCCCTTGTGTTTTAAGCACTAGATATTTATAATGGTTAAGAGCATGTTTAATTTCAAGCTTGTACAAATTACTACACCTGAGTAATTACGCGTTTTGATTTTGATTTTCCCCGGTCCCAATTGCCCGGTTTTGGTTATATGAGGTACATCTGAGTGTGGCCCAAGTTTCAAAGTTCTAAGATGAACCGTTTTCTCAGTATAGCGTATTAGTCGTAAGAGTACGGAATTACTTACTTTTGATAATTTTGATTTTCTCCGGTACCCGTTACCCAATTTTGCTTTCCATATTCAATAGTGATAAAGAATGAGAGATATCAAAATGTATTCCACGTTTGAAACATCTCAGTTGTAGCGTTTTCTTTGAATGATTCATTTCCTTAAGTTCAGATATGTTTTTTGTCATTTTTGGGCCCATGGTCATCCCCAAATTTAGCCCCTTGTGTTTTGGACGCAAGATATTTATAATGGTTAATTGCATGTTTAATTTAAAGTTTGGTTTGGGTTTTTAAAGTACATCTAAGTGTGGTCCAAGTTTCATAGTTCTAAGATTTACCGTTTTCTCTGTAGGCTAAATTAATCTCCGCGGAGAACTAGCTAGCCAGCCACCCACCCACCCAGCCACCAGCCAGCCGAAAGGAATTTGACGATGTTGAGAGCCTTTTTTTAACTCAGAACGAGTTGTCGGATCGGGTTGATTTTTTTTTGTATGTCATGGACCACATACCAGGTTATATACCGAGTTTCAAGATTGTTACTCTTTCGGGGCGGCGTGTGCAGATAGCTGAAAACCCCCCAACTCTGGTAGCTGTATACAGGGCTGGAGTTCGTGTCGCCTAAGCAGTCGCATGCGCTTGTCTGCCGGGCGACGACCATCGCCCTAGATTATAGATTTGATTATTTCTGGGTATGCACACAGTCCCGCACTGTTTTCACTGTTTGTCTATGATTATTGATTATATCAACGCTATCACACACCAATAATAAAATAGAAGTACCTAGTATACCGAATTAATAACGCCATATCCAAATCTCAGTTGGTTGGAGCATCAGCTCAGACAGCGGAAGACTGGGGTTCTATCCTCAGTTGATACAATTTCTATATTATGTTACCGTTATCAAAGGCAAAAACTCAGGAACTTTAAATCGATTAAAATGACTTGTTACAAATAAACATTACATATTATACCACCACGGAACAATATTTACATTTTTAGATTGCCTTGCGCTCTGCGCAAAACAAAACGAGTTTTTTGTGACGTGGCTCATCCAACAGACTAATAAAGAAACGCTCCTATAGAACCAAATGATCCGGGTTCGAGCCAAAACGAGGCATTTTCAATTCGAATCTTTGAAAAGTTATAATTTGTTTAGTACCATATCCACAAAGATTGCGATACATTCTTTAAAGTAACTATATTTTCACATCATGTGTGCGGCGTGATCTAATTATGAACAGATGGCCATTGTAAATCATACTACCATATTTTAGCATTGGTTTTCATCGAAGATATATATATGACCTATTGTGATTTTGCTATGTACGTGTTCTCATTAGGCTCATCTTAACAAAATTAATATTAACCTGTTGATTGAAGCAAAACCTTGCACACATAACTCAATATGTCTTATACTGTTGCCGTGTTCTATACCCCCCTGTCACTCAAAAAGTCGTATCGCCAGAGTGCACCACTTGCTGGGGCCGAAAAGACCCAAAATAGCTGCAAAACATGCATTCGAATATCAGTAGTTTAGCGGTAACTATATACGCGATTTTAATATATATATATTTTTTTATTTTGAAGATAAATGTTGAAATTAGGACTTATGTTTTGTACTTTTTCCATAATTTTTTTTTATAAAGCTCTAAAGTGAAGGTAAGTTTTCAAAATATTCACCAAGTTCGCAATTTTTTATAAGACCATATTATGTACAATTTCGAAAATCGACAAAACATAAGTCCTAGTAAATTTTATCGTGAATAGAGTAAAAAAAAATATGCCGATATGACAGTTGTGGGCCGAGTTCTAACTGAAATGCTGGGACACTGCATCGCACCGATATTATAGGCACTCCTGTGCAACCTTAAAACTCGTAATTTTCTTGACTTGGTTAGCCCAGTGGTAAGTGTCCCTGCTTCCAGTGCAGAAATCCCGAGTTCGTATCGCGCTACTGACGGAATATTTTAAACATGGAATGTATATATTATGTAATGTGTAATCATATGACTTTAGAGCTGTAGTGTGTAGTGCTATCCTAGAACCAAAGTATGATTCTTTGATTAATGAATCTAAGAATTACTAAAACTGCAATTAGTACATTAAGTAGAAATGTAAATGATTTATTCACATATTTTCGTTTGAACTTTGACCTATAAACTGCAACAGCAACTGAGCAGGCTATGAAGCCACAATATCTATATTTGAAATTCAACCATGGTGCCAAATGGTTTTCAATATACTGATTGGTGATAACTATAATCTGTTATAGTAAAGAAATGCATAATATTTATATATTAGCTGGGCTTTGTTATACGACTTCAATAAATATATATATATATATATATATATCATGTTATGACATTATTTATATTTTATTGTTTACTCGCGAATTTAATGTGTTAACAAACGTCTGCAAGAAATTAAATTAAGCCATTATTTACTCAATCTTAAATCATCGTTAACAAAAATGCACATTTGAAAATAATAAATTATTTACAAATATTGTATTTGTCAATTATTTGTATGAACACTTAAATCTTATTTTTTAAAGTAAAATCTTCTTAGTTGTTACACGCCCGAGTGTTTTTGCATCCATGCTCTTAGAACGGCCACGCTGGTGTAGACTCCCGGGTAGTCGGCCGCCCCCCCCCCTAGCCCCGCCCCCTACGAGCTGCCCCCCCCCACACTCAAAACCGAAAAGGTAGAAAATTCGACCCCTAGGGGGATATCACCTGTTCGACCCCTGTTTTTATAGGGTCGACCATTCGACCCCTTCGAAAACAGGGTGTAATAATCGACCGCTATAAGGCGAATAAATGCACTCGTAAGGGTAGATTAATCCCACTCTAGAGTGAGTTATTGTTACCTATAGGTTTCTAAAATAGGGCCTTTAAGAGATTATCATCGACTCGTAAGGGTAGAATTTCTGCTTCTGTAGTGAGATTATGTAACCTTACAATTATTTACTTGAGTAATTAAACAGTGATGATGAATGTTCCTGTAAGAAAGACATGCATCATTGAATAGCCAGTTTGAATGATTAATAAATACATATAAATTTCATAATGTTAAAATCTCGGAACTCAGCGAGGCTCGAACCTGGACATACGGAGAAAGAGTATACACTGTCCTAGTCATTAACCAAACAACCAAAACAACTAGTATAACTGAGCGCGTCTGTAGTGATACACCTCAAGATGTGATTATTATGCTGCAGTTAGTTAGTAATCAACCTTCGAGGTATATATTTTGACCAGAGACGGTTGAGTTTTCACCTTCAGAGGTGTTATTAGTTCGGCCCGCAAAATGGTATCTATTACCCTTAAAGGTATATTATTCTTCACCTAGGAGTTTGAACAGATACCCTCAAGATGTGATTATTAGCCCGCAGTTAGTTAATAATCAACCTATGAGTATTCTTCGACAAGGACGATTGAGTTTTCACCTCTCAGAGTGTTTATTAGTTTCGACCACCAGAGTGATATCTATTTACCATTAGAGGTTATATTCTTCCCTAGGAGTCGAACAGATACACCTCAAGATGTGATTATTATGCCCGCAGTTAGTTAATAATCAACCTATGAGGTATATATTTCGACCAAGACGGTTGAGTTTTCACCACTCACCAGAGGTCGTATTTGTTCGCCCGCAAAGTGATATCATCGCTCTTAAAGGTATATTATTCTACCCCTTGGAGATAATTTTATCCTCTACTGGTTATAAATTATCTCCATGTGAATTCATTAATACCTTTGAGAGTTCAAATTTCAAACTCTATTGGCAGGTTTTTAACTTTTAGAGTCTATTATTTAGGCTTTCGAGGGCGTGTATTATCCGATTCTCGGTCCGAACATCTCCACTAAGAGGTCGATAAATATACCTTCCACGGGAAGATTTTTGTCATGTTAGAGGTATTTGCCCATTATCAATACCCCTACAGTGTAGTTCTTGGTTGATTTGGTTCAATATTAAAACCTTTAGGAAATTCGCCTGTCTGAGGAACATTTTTCGACCCTTAGTTACCCTTCTTACCCTTCTACCACTTATACCCTTGGGTAGAATTTTCAACCCGTACTTACCCCTATCGACCCATAATCGACCTTTTCGACCTTTTCATTTTGAGTGCAGAGCCTCCCTAGCAGGAGTCGTGCGCGACTATCGGGACTTGAACGCCGCGAAGCGCCTTGGACATGCCACCTCCCGAGCTCTTTGTGCCCCACCCGCTGACCAAGGCGGTGGTCCCGCTCGTCAGTGGAATGGTGGCGGTGGTGGCGCTCAAGATGAACGGAGTGACCACACGGATATGCGCGATGTCGAAGTCAATGGTCGCATCGTCGTATTCCTCGTGGATTATGATCTCGGCAACGTACCATCAGGGAAAACCATGAATTCGATTTTGAGAATACCATAATTGCAACATCAGTCCCTCATTTGTATCCTCGCATAATAAGAGAGGCTATAGAAATTGAGAAAGAGGACATGTGTATTAACAAGAGGGGTGATAGCCAAAGGCTAGCAACTGCGTGGAAACCGATCCTTAGCCTGGTTAAGAGTGACATGATTAGTAATATTGCTCCATCAAGAACAACTACAAACAACACCATTAATTCCACCACAGACCGTTCACGAAACTATCACTGACGCACGGCGAATAACAAGAAGCCAGACTAGATTTGCTAGGGACCAAGCTAACGTTTAGTGGTAGTGGTACACGACACGAAAAACGAGAATAGTACACTTTTTGAACACGGTTTGCCGCTTTGCACAGTTGTAGGTAGGTGGGACCAAAAGTAATATATAGGGATGTGGAGGCACTCAAAATTTCCCTTAGAATTCAAAATGGCGGCCAATTATCAAAACGATGTTCTCAGATGCAAAACTTCTTTTGTTGTGTTTAATAATCCATGTTTGGTACGTTTTCGTATATTTCCGAATCGACACCACGAACGATGACAAAGACTACGACCGCGACGTGAGAACCCCCTTTCCTCCCCTTACCCGTGGCTGGTTCTAACCAGCATAGGCACCACCTCCCCATATCCCCTAGGTTAGAGTGGTGCATTATGACCTAACGGTTGACGCGTACTTAATCCAAATAAACCAAAATCTGAACTATTCATTGCAAGTCATCACTTGGAAATGGAATAAGATGACTTTTTCCGCGTGAAAATCAGTCTTGTCCACTTTCGATTTCAGCAATTGGTGAGCTGCGCATAGGTTACAAAGGCGAACTGACCATTATCACTCAGAAGTTTTCACGCATTCACTGGTTGTGACACTGTCTGCTTTTAATTCCAAAGGCAAGCGTTCTGCCTGAAAGAAGTGGAAAGCTTGTGGCGAAGTTACTAGTGCGTCGGCTGCCATCTCTAGACCCCTAACAACACTACCGTCTGACGCATACAACTCCATGAACATGAACATTTTGTCGCTATTCTCTATGGGGAGAGAGTGAAATGAGTAGTGTTAAAGAGCACGAAAATTTCTGCTACTGCCAAGAGTAAGCCATTGTTTAAACTTCCTCCTACAGTGGACACCCTTACCAAACCCTCAATGCTCTTTGTGCCACATACAAGGGACGACACATATGGGGTTAGGCAGACTGTCATTACTGCTCTACCATCTCCAGCTGATTGGGTTTGGGCGCATGAAGCAAGAAGGAATGTGGACTCCCCAGTGGACTACACTACCAGCAGTATGGCAGAGTTGCTGAGAACTACTGATATGCGGTTGTAAACAAGGCTGCACAGCTAGGTGCGTATGTGCTTCCGCAAGTGTCCAGTGCATCTCGCTGATGTGTACCAACTGCAAAAGCGAATATCAGAATTCCACCCAAGACAGTAATGTGTGAATTTAGTGTAAATCGCGGCGTAGAAGTAATACATTGCTTTAAACAGAAAATCTTAAATACCTATTCTTTAGGCTACTAAAAATTATATCTATCAATTAGTCGATTTATGACGATAGCCGTAGAGAATTTGTAAATTGTACGTATAATTAATATTTTGAGCTCAAATTCGTGTTTTTGGGCTCAAATTCATATGGACTTGGCACCAAACATTATATTATTAGTCGTTTTGAGCATAATTTTGAGTCCAAAGGTCATTTCCAAAAATCGCCGCCATCTTGGATTACAAGGGAATTTTCATTGCTTCCACATCTAAAATAAATCTATTGGGTACCAGCTACAACTGACTCAAGTGCCAAACTCTGTTAAAAAAGTGCAGCATAATAAACAGCACAATTATCATTAACCACCTGTTGAACACCTCTGGTTGTCTCAGCAATGACTGACTAATTAGTAAAAAAAAAATGAATTGGGGTTTCAAATTAAACATTGTAATCATAATAATTTGTGCTAGATGCATTTATAGGGGTAGGGTAAGGGAGTTTCTACGTCGGACCCAATCTAAGGAGATTTGCTAGAAATTAATACTACATGCAAGTGAAACTTCTACAATTTCACCCGGATGTTTATTTTGACGTTATTTTCGTGTTATTCGAGTCAGATATACATATACGAAAACGATACCAAACATGATTTATTTAGTCACATCAAAAGAGTTTTTGTACCTAAGGTCATCGTTTTGAAAAATGTCCGCCATTTTGAATTCCAAGGGAATTTTCGAGTGCCTCCACATCCTTAAAAATTACTTTTGGTCCCACCTACATCTGTGCAAAGCAGCAAACCGTGTTCAAAAAGTGCAGTATCATTTTGCGTACCGCTACCACTAGTTAGTCAAGTGGGTACTGCCCCATGCAACACAGTTACACAATACGACCTCGCCGCCCCGCATCTTCTCCAGGAAAATGTTTTTTACCTCACTGCCCCGCACCTAATTTCGCCGGAGGGCACGAGAGCACGGACGCGGCAGCAGACACGCATTGTAGAGGTGGACAACGATTCAGTACGAGATCGACGACCAAAGAGGAAGGACTCTGATGATGGTTCCTGAATTTGAGCCGAAACGTTGGTCGGTGAACCAAAGAACGAGACACAGTACAATTCTACTCACATATATATATATATATACATTTGGTTGGCCCCATGGTGTGGACAAGTTGAATGAATTTCTTGACTATCTAAATGGTATCCATTCGAATATTCAGTTCACCATGGAAGTAGAATCCAACGACTCACTTGCTTTTCTCGATGTATTGATAATAAAGAATGTTGATGGCAGTTTGGGACACACAGTCAAAAGAAAACCCACCCACACCAACCGGTATCTGAATGCTGCTTCTCACCACCGTCCTTCACAGTTATTTTCAGTGGTTAACACTCTAGTCACCCGGTCCAGGAAGCTTACTGACAAATCTCACTCAAGAGAGGAATTTGACAAGCTCCGTGAAGCTCTATCACTCAATGGTTACTTGGACCGAGACATAACCAGAGCGTTTAAACGTGAACTGAAGAAATCTGAGGATGATACTGAGGACAAGGAGAAACCACGGTCAAAAGCTTTTCTTCCATATGTCAAGGGTACCACAGACGTCATAGGTAGAATCCTCAATCGTAAGAACATCGAAACCATTTTCTCCACTGACAGAAAAATCAGCTCCTTTTTGAGAAGTGCTAAGGACTCTGTTCATCTGGAAGAAAGAGGGGTTTATGAGGTTCCCTGTGGCGACTGCGATCAAACGTAGCCTACATAGGCCAAACAGGCAGACGCATAACAGTGAGGATAAATGAACACTCAAATGCTGTGAAAGCAGGTGACAAGAAATCAGCCCTGGCTCAACATGCTAAAGCTTACTCGCATGTGATAGATTTTGACAAAACAAAAACTATTTGCCCTGTACAACAGCTCAAGCCACGTATTATCCGTGAATCTGTGGAAATTGAGAAACGGCCGAATAACATGAACAAAAGAGATGATAGCCAGAGCCTCCCTCTTGCTTGGAAACCTGCACTCATGCCTCGAAATGTAGTCCGTAGACATATTCAGCCAAATCCCTCAGAGGTGGTGCAAATTTCAGATTCCATAATTCTAAGCACAAATAACATTTCAAAAGACAACCAATCAGGCCCTATGACAAGAAGCTGGACTAAAAAGGTTTCACTACAGTAAGCTGTGCTATTTTGTTTCTCAATTGCCACCATCCGTATATTTTTTCGATATGACAACGCCGCCCCGCACCTATTTTCTATATAACCTCGCTGACCCGCACCTTCAGCCGTGGCTATATAAGGCGGGCGCTGCGTGCTTGCCAACCACTGTGACTCCAACCTCCGTAGAGTCACAGTCAACCTTGAAAATGTCTGACGTAGTACAGACGAAACGTCGGTGGACGCCCAGGTTCTGCCCTGGTTCATCTTATTTTCGACGCGGTTTTACCCAAGATCCTTGTTTTTATCATATATATATTTTAATGAACTAGGTTTTTCGGTCAATATGCCACGTTTATTTACATAAGGCCAACATTTCGATGAAATTTCATTCATCTTCTTCAGGGCCAATACAACTAAATATATAAAAAACGGAAACTACATTACATACATTGATAAATACAGAACAAAACTGGGAAAACAAAATACAACAAATATAAACAACAGAAATCACTGCACGTATGGCGAATTAAAACAACTCAAAGAAAGTCACTGCAAAGCTTGTCGTTGCAAAGAAAGAAGAAAGTCACTACATGTCCGTCTTAATGTTTTTCGTCATGGATCTTGTCTCTCTGACTGTCGATGTATTTACTTGCAGCAGATCATCTGCAGGAATTAACTGTGGCGTTCCCTGCCTCTCTCTGCCTCTTCCTAATATTTGTTTTCCAGGTATTCGGATCTCTTCTCCACTTGCGGCTTTTATGGACAGCGTCAGCTGTAGGCTCGACGATGGTCGGAGTAACTGGTAGGGCTGCATGGATAGGGTCTCAGGGGTCATCAACGGCTTCCTTCTCTTTAATTCTAGCCGCAGTATCAAACAATAATATGCCTAGGTATTTCTGTTGCCAGACTGAAATCAAATTTCTAAAATTATTCCCATGCCTAGGGGGCTCCCTAGATGAAAAGTTTTACCGAAACACCAGGTAAATACCATAGGCCGGACTAGGCTAGCCTAGAAAATAACTTTTAACTCACGAACCTGTGCAATGGAATGTTCACCAACTCATTTCCTGGGTCTAGGCCTAGTAGAACTTTCCCCCCTCACCAATCCTAAAAAGTAATTGCATAAAATTACAAAAGTGTAATGTGTAGGGCCAAATTTGTGAGATAGATATGGGCCCTGGCCTAGGCCTACAATATTATCCCTGCCTAGGGCCTAGGCCTATTATATAAATTGTAAATATACTGACCTCGGAATTGAATCGTTCACTGGATCATTTAGCTCGACTCCAAGGTCTAGTTGAGTTTCACCATCCTCATCATCAGACATAACACTGTAAAAGAAAATAGGTCTAGGCTATATCATATGAATTAATACTTTCTATGCATTAGGTATTATGTGACCTTTATATGTGACAAAATATCCCCTTTAGGTCTAGGCCTAAGAAATAAAGCCCAAAGGCAGGCCCTAAATGTGTCATAGGCCTAGGGCCCTAGCCTAGCTGTCAGGCGTTAGTGCCGGCCTGCAAGTAGGCCTAATAAACCTTTTTCTCAATTAAATCAATCGTAATAAGGAGATAATATAATATAATGAAACGTTAATTAAACTATACAATAAACATAGCCATATTAAAAAAATTACATTTCTTCTTCAGAATATTGTTTTCGTCGAGGTAAACAAGCATGTGCATGTCGCATCAGCCATGTTTTGTTTTGCGATAGAAAACTTGCGTTCTCACACGACGGTTTGTTGATAGTGTCACGTGACTGGTATCGTGTAACTCAAAATTGATGAAAATTGGAGTTAGAACACTTGCATTCTGACACTGCGATTTCTGAAAGCACTAAATATTGCGAGAAATGCAGACTTTGTGCGCGTTTGGGGGGGCCAGGTTCACGCACCTGTGATCGGGGGCGCTCGTGCAGCTTTCTGCGGCGCTCTGCACGCTTACCACTGCGCAGCATAGGCCTGGTTCAGACTGTTGCCTGGCGAGCACGGAGACAGACCAGTGAATCGGCGAGTAATAGAATTACATATCTCAGCTAGTGTTGTGTTCAGTGTTGTGTGAGTTTTTGGATTCGTTTTCAGGTGTGTATATACAAGCTTTATACTTTTACGGTTATAATTCAGATTCGTATAGTTGATTTACTTTCCAATAGCCAAGTAGGGCCTACCACATTCGATCTAGGAAGCTTGGAAGTTAGGTTATGGGTTCTTGGTCGGTTGGGACCGGCCAACTTTTCAACACTGTCTTCGGATGGGAAAAGTATGTTTATAGGTTTATAGCTTTATACCATTGGGCCTATGTGCATCTTATTGTATAATAACTGCTCACTTTCATAACCGTGCTTTATTATACTGTAGTCTATGTACATTTTATAGCAGACTTCTAGCCGCTCTCTTTTGTAATCATTTTACTTCTACACTGCTTTGTGCATTTTATTATATATCCGCTTTTTTAGTATTCATGTTTTTCTTATACCATGTGCATTCTATCGTAGGCCTATAGCCGCTCTCTTTTATGATCAGGTTAGCACTATACTGTATGTGCATTTTATTTGATTGTATATCCGCTCTCTTCTAAGCACATGCACCTGTCTGTTAGCGCTCTCATTACTCATTAGGCCTACTGTTTTTGCTAGTGTAAATACTTGTCCCTAAATGTACAGTATCAATATTTATCTTTTTTTTAAACCTACAATTGGACACCTTTGACGGAACCTACTATTTGTATCATGAAGCCTACAGATGTAATGGAGAATAAATTATCCTACTTTTCCCCGAACATGAGAAGTTGGCCTGTACAAACCGAACAAGTACCAGGTTATGTAGGTCTATCAAATTACCAGAGTAGTCATCTTTGAGCTTCGTCCGTTCACACTGCACCAATCTTACAGAGTTACACAAGTAACCCGCCAAAATTACCCTTGTAAGATTTCCTACCAGGGTGGCAACTTTAAACAGTTTACACACAGAAATTACCAGTGTTATTAGACCTACCCGCGTAATATGCTAGTATGTAAACGTGGTATTAGTTTTCACGAGTAGGCCGTATACCTATATATAAGTTCCATATCATTTATATGAGTATAGGCTTAGGCCAATGTAGGCCCTAAGTAAACATTGACAATTTTGTCAAAATTATTTATTGTTGCACCTACTTACATTTTCACAGCTTATAAACAAATCAAAATATTTTATAAATAACTTATAGGCCTATAGTAGGTGAAATAGCCGTTTTATATCGACCCACTGTAACTTATATCCGATAAGGTAACCTAAATGACAACCCGTATAATACTGATTATTATAATAGTCGTGCCATCCCCTACAAACCACTGTAACTTATGTTGTTATAGAACCTGACTTAACACTCCAAATATTTTCTGAGGCTTTGCACCCCCGACCTTTATTAGCCGGGGGCAGCACCCCCCCCCCACACTGTGCGTAGTGTCTTGTAGTTCTCACTATCAAAGCAGGGCAATGAATGTTATATTATATTAATATTATTATGTACAAATATTGTTCTATTAATCAATTATTTATTGTTGATACCCCCATATTATTAAATCATAGATTCCTGTTCTGGAGCTGGAGACATTATGGTATTATTTCCTAGAATTGCATGAACCCTGCCAGAAAAATGTGGTTAAATTTCATGTTCCTTATTTATCCGTAGATTTGAACACGTTGCCAAGTTGATTGTAAGATGGGAGACGCACGGGGTGAGTGATGATGTTTATTATTATTATACTAATGAGTAATGAATGATATTTTCGTAAAATCTTTAGGGTGGGTTTGATCGTGCACAAAAGATACTCATACCCAGACCCACCTGTTATCATTCGACAGTGTCTACACCTTCAGATAATAATATAGTTACCGACAAACTATTCTGTTTGTTATCCACTAGGTCGCTTCGCGAACGTTTTTTTTAGTCGCGTTGATGGATGAGCTTTTTTGTAAGATTTTAGTTTGCGTTGGACCACTTTTACTTTGCAAGTGCTTTTTGAATGCATTGTTGGTGATTGTTGTCAAGTTTATATTGTTACTTATTAATTGTTATTATAATCCTCAAAAAAACTCATATTAAAACCTTTATTCTATGGATTCTGCCTAACTTTTTCAACTTTTTCTTTCAACAAGCAATACATCACCATTACCTTAATGTCCATGTGAAATATGAACGTTGTAGCCCCACCCCACCCCACCCACCCCACCCCACCCCACCCCACCCCAACCCCCCAAATTGAATTGAAATAAATTGAAAAAAAAATTGAATTGTCTAGAACCCGTTTGGTCAGAATCGGCCCAAATGTCACGAAAATATCGCACAAAAAATCAAAAGAAATCGTTAAAGTACGATACTCATGAGAAATATTTCTTCGATTGTACCCAAAAACGTGGCAGGTCTAAGTTTACAGATTTCGAATGTCCCCTCCAATTTTCATTAAGATCGCATATGCCGTTTGCCCGGTAGAGTGCGAACAAACAGACAAAAAAATAACACCCGAGCTAAATTTTTTGAGGGGTCAGTGAAATTGAAGTCTTCGCTTCGCTCATCCAATTAAGTTTTTTTCTGCACACATTTTTCTCGTAGAGCTAGCAGGACCAACGTTTTGGCTCATGTATGCTCCTATTTATCCACAGGCAAATAACACTAACGTACCCTACCGATGATATTGCTACAGTAGCGCAATATCAATCGAAAATTACCCATGATACAACCTGTAAGCTGTTATTATTTATTGTAGTTTTCAGCTCTCTTCCGCGGCGCGTGTTATACTGTCGGTGTCTTGAGGTATGCCTACTTCTGTTGCAGCTGTACACTGTACAGCTATACGCAGTGAGTCGAGCGAGCGAGTGTGCATGAGCTCAGCCGCAGATATCACATTTCGCTTCCCTTCAAACACTTGTAAACGGTCCGCGTGTGTTTTCACTGGCGGCCTAGTCTTGTATATTCATGGGTGGGAATAGCGTGGGCAAAACAATTTCCCAATGGGGCAAGGACAAGGTATATTCCGTCACTTGATAGGGATTTACAAAATTATTATACGTTCGTGAAAGGGATTGAAATGACATGTATACATTTCGGTGTGTGGATTTTTGAAAGTCCCGTTAGGCCCTACTGTTTAACGACGTTCAACCGTTCATCTTTACATATTTATGTAATTATTTTATTTTATAAAGTAAGCCTATAAAAAGTCTGAATTTGCGTTTATTGCGTTAAACGTTGTTCTATAACAATTTGGAAAGTATGTTTATTAATTTATAGAACATCCAACCTATGGGCCCTTCGCTACCAAGGAAGACAATTTGCTCACATACATGTTCACTATCACCGCCGTAGCCAGGGGTTGGTAACCCGGTATTTACCCGGGAAAAAATCTGGAGTAGACCATTTTGAATTGATAATACTACTGTTCATGTTATTAACCACAAAAAAAATGCACTAAGATTTATTTGTTTTCGCTACGCACGCCGACGAATGTGTAGGCCTACAATAATATCAAATGTTTGAGTTATACCCTATTGGCCAGCAAACACGATTTCATCTCGAATTCCAAGAAGTAGTCAATCCATTTGGTGACGAGATGGCAACATTTTGTGTTCTACGAGTACAATACAACCCATAACCCTGTCTTTCCGTTCATGCAAGTTCAGTGTGGTTCTGACTTCTGAACGTAGAAGAGTGAGAGCAGTGCAGTGAGTGATCGAGTTATTGTTGGTTTACTAACGTATGTTGTGTTTGGCGTTGTTTTCGAGTTTTGTGATAGAATGACGACTTAATAGTTTTACAACATTTTACTTCTGATTTCTTGAACGTTTTCTCTGTGCAAGTATGTACCCTGTGAGTTTATATTTCCAACTAAAACAGCCATGAAGCGACATAAAAATCAAAGTTGTTTACATTCATTTGTAATTAAAAGAACTTGTATCATTAGTAAAGAAGCCGTCATTAATACCGAGGAAATTAAAAATTCGATAACAACATTCGAGACAAAAGTGATAAACCCAGTTTTCCGACAAACACTAATAATTCGATGTTGACTCCTAATTTCGACCCTGTAAATTTCAAATCCAATGAAAGTTCTGCAACGTTGGGACTCAACAGGACACAGACGGATAGCCCTAGCTTTTCAGAAAGCCGATTGACATGCGCGTAACTGTAAGCGAACAATTATTTTATAGAATAGAATATATTCTAGAAGAATGAATCCTCTACATAAATTGATTGAATGAGTGTCATATAAAAAAATAATTTGACATCATTGGACTACTTTCTAGAGTCATTACTCATTAATAATGAAAGTTTTAAATGTCTTTGTACAAATGAAGAAATCCAATGTAAAATCGTAGAATATTATAATAAAAATTTAAAAGTTTGCAATCACAATTCACAACAATATCACAATTCACAACAATCTCACTAGTCACTAGCAAGGAAATGTTATAAAAAAAATGCCTAAAACTCGTTAAAACACTCCAATCACACTCTTAAGAATCAAAACATTTTCCGGGGCTGTGCGCCCCGGACCCGCATTGGCTGGGGGCATCCCCCCCAGACCCCCCATTGTATTTTATCCACTCATACCCGGGTAATTTTTATACCCTAGCTACGGCCCTGGGGGGGGGATAACACTTCTTTTTGCTGTTTGTTTCATATCAAGGCGTGAAATACTTGGGCGCTTTCGTTTACCTCGCCAGAGTAATCCGTCCGGTCAGTTATGCCACGATTTATTACGTCACCAGGTTAGCATTTTCAACCCAAGTTAAACGAAAGCGACTCGGAGGTGGGTTTGTTTGCACATGGATGCCGTGACAGCAGGAGCTAAGACGTTAATAAATAAACAACGTTATTAAGCACAAGGTCTACTCAATAACAATGTTTTGCGCCAAAATATCCACGTTTCACCCACAGCAACTTATAAACACCACCTTTTGAATTCACATCGTTTCGTATTTTCCGCCATAACCTGAACTAACCCTGCTCCCGAGGCAGGTCACTTTTTTGGTGATCGGGTTGTAAAACCGGGTTACTCTGGCATAGTTGCCGAACGAACCTGAGTAACCTGCTACTGACCGGGTTTTCTATCCGGACTAACAGGTTGCTCTGGCGAGGTAAACGAAAGCGGCTCTTGTAAACGATTCAAAGAAAGCGGGAAATTTCAAATGCAACTTTCAATCTAAATTGCTCGGATGTACGGCTTAGACGGAGTTTGATTCACTTTCTAAATACGTCACTAGATATCAATACATTTCGGTGAAGCAAATAACGAAATTTGTCATAAAACATAAAGCAAGCGGTAGATACAGTGCCTTTCAAAACAGTTTGTCTAGAAACAAAAGCTACCATCTTTTGTTTTTGTTTCCAATCTGTAGTTGGCAAGTACAATTCTTTTTATTAAATTTGCTATGGTTAATCTCACTCAACGGTTAATCGTCTTGTTACGAAAATTGCATGACTATTTAGGTGTAAAAATTTATAATGGTTAATTGAAGTTTGTACAAAATAACACGCCTTAGTAAAAACGTGTTTTGATTATTATCCGAAATTTTGATTTTCTCCGGTCCCTGTTACCCGATTTTGGTTTTGAAAGCAAAAGTGATTGCGTCTGAGGTACATATTATAGCTGAAGATTATCAAACGGCTAGCTCTTCAAATGTAGAAGTATGTTGCATCTTTCGCACAACAGGCTAAAAATTTCAGAATATGTTCTCAACACTATGACACATCTCCAGTATAAAGTAGGCCAAAAGTCGTTCAACGGAAGTTGGTCAAAACAAAAGACTAATGCAAACTTGTGAAAAAAACCTAAAACGCACTAAAATATCTGTATCTTCGTGAGTTTATGGGTAAGAGTCTTGAAATTGGTCTTAAAAGTTGTGAATTAACAACGTCTATTAGAATTTGAAAACAAAATATCCAAATATTTTATTTCAAAAGTCACTTATTAATAAAAAAGTGTCAAAAATGACAGTCAAAAATTATTTACCACACTTTAGTTCAATTTTAAATTCATTTATTGTTGATATGAGGAGCGATGACGCAAAACGCAATATGTCCATCCAGAAAAAAAAAACACCATTACAACAAAACCCAGCATTTAACTGGGACATATTTCTTTTTGCAGCAAAAAGCCAAGTTTTTCATCAAATATCATGGTAGATAATATAGCGTTTTGCACCAGCAGAAAGTTTGTAACTATAATATCTTGATTTTGTGAAGGTTCTGCAATTAATTTTTTTTTTGGATGGACATATTGCGTTTTGCGTCGTCGCTCCTCATATACAAAAAACATATTTGCATTGCCGTTTAGCCTGATTCTTTGGCTAAAACATTGTCGCTGGTCGAACTCTGGAACGTGAACTTCATAGCATCGTTTTTCTTATTCCCCGAGTTCCGGTGCAGCTCCCGCGGCGCTAACCAGGCATAGGAAGTGTTATTTCCGGGGTACCGATATAGGTAAATAATGCATTAAATCGGAAATGGTTTACTTTAAGTCAATGCGGTAAGTGTAGAAATATCGAGGAAGGTTTACTATTGAAGTATATTATATTTTCATTTGAGGAAAACGGCACATATACCTTTATTATGGTATTGCCGGTAATTAATAAATAAACGCGATCATACCAATGTTTAACGGAATGGTTCGTGAAACTTATCAAATCACTAAGACCACGATATTATAGCTATTGAAATCCCAAATACATCATTATAAAGATCTATGCATCATCTCCATGTTACATTAAACCATATGCATCTAGCGTTATTGATTGTCATAATAGGCCCATATTAGTGAAACACCGTAATTCATGGAATGTTCTATCATTTTATATGCCGTCAATAATATTAAATATTTTTTACAAGATGGCGGACGAAGATCTAAGTCTGAAATTTTTATCTCTTAAAGGCATCAATAGAGGGGATATTGTGGACAAAAATTATTTTTTTCCGTGAAAAAAAACGAATAAAAAATAAAAACGCAACATTTTCATGTTTTGGAATTTTGTATTTTGGTATTTTGGTGCAATTTTTGGTTCATTTTCTAAAAAATCCCCAACTATTGAGAAATAAACCTTTGCTCAGTTTAAGGGCGTCGAAATCGTTGCAGTATGAAGTATGTTCGTTTTAAAAAACTCTTAGAAAATTTAGTAAGATGGTCAGTTAAATTCCTTTTTAAAATGGCTTTTACCCTCAACATTAATACTAGGAAAACGCTTAAGTCCCGCCGCGTTGTTGGATGAGCATAATTGGTGCATTGACCTGCCATGTGTTATGCAGATTTTCTGTTGTTTTGTGAAAAAATTATTACTAAGTCGATTTTTTTAAAATTAAATTAAATTAAATAAAAAATTAACTTTATTCTTTTATTTTTTCTTAATCGTAATTTTAAAAAAAGAAAAAAAAATCGTAAAATTGCTATTTTCATAACAAATAATTATTCGATTGCACTCAAATTTTACACGAATATAATAATTCATAAAATTAAGGTTCTGTAAAAAAATCATACAATAGGATAAAGCATGTAGGTGTTATAAGTGAAAGAATTGTTAAAAAAAAGAAAAAAACGTAAAATTTCGATTTTCATGAGAAATAATTTTTCGATTGTTCATAAAATTAAGGTTCTGTAAAAAAATCATTAAAATCGAATTAAGCATGTAGATGTTATAAGTCGAAGAAATTTTTTAAAAATCGAAAAAAATCGTAAATTTGCGATTTTCATTAGAAATAATTTTTCGATTGCGCTCAAAAACGTGGCAGTTCTAAGTTCAGAGATTTCGAAGGCCCCCATAAAATTTCATCGCAATTGGAGTATTGGTTTAGCCGGAATCGTGTTAACAAACAGCCAAAAATACAAAAAAAAAAAAAAAAACATTCCGGATTTTTTTCTCCAGTGTAGTGAAATGGAATCTTCGCTTCGCTCGCTACGCTCGCTACGCTCATCCAACTATATACTAATCGATGTTTTATTGAAATGGATAAATAGAACGAATGCTTATATTTAATTATACATCTTATTTTGTATTTTAGTTTCAAAGATCAATATGGGTAAATTATATTGTTTATGTCTAAGGATGGCGGCTGGCACAATGAAAATATTATTATTGTTATGCAGCAGTCTTTCACTCGACCAGTCTGCTCATAAAGGCAACTTGCTTGTTTCAAATTGTTTTATCATGTAATAAATTGGTTCTAGAGATGCGTTCGCGTTCCGACTGTCTAAATGAAGTGGACAGGGTCTACTAAATACTTCACACCTTCTGTAGCTCAGCATAAGTATAAGGTGACCAGACGTACCGGTTTGACCGGTACAGTAGCGTTTTCAGAACACTTGTACCGGGGCCCCGAGAGACTCATTAAAAATGACGTATTTTTACCGGTTTGCAATTTTGGGGAGAAAGTGTTTTGGCATTTTCTTAACTATACCGTGCATGGAAGGTTAATGTTTTACTTAAAATACACTCCTCTGATAAATACTAATTAAACTAGTGAGCGCAGCGAACGGAGTGATCTCCATTGAACTCAAACGGCTCTCATTCTGTTTGTCTGCGTGTGTGTACGTTGAAAATTCAGCCGGATCGCTAAACAGATTGCGCTGAAATTTTTAACAGACATCCGGTACGAGTTTATTGAGAACTGCTAACAAAATCAGCAAGATTCATTGCGATTTGAACCTACAAGAAATAACTGGAAAAGTTTAAGGTCCCCCGCGTTGTTGGATGAGCGTAATTGGTGCTTTGAGGATCCCATGTTTATGCAGATTTTTTTTTGGGGTTTTTGTAAAAAAAATTAAATTACAAAAGTTTTTTTTTTTAAATTTAAAATTAAAATTTAAATTTAAAAAAAAAAATTTTTCTTTTATTTTTTTTTTAATCGAAATTTTAAAAAAAGAAAAAAAAATTGAAAAAATTCCCTATTTTCATAACAAATAATTTTTTCGATTGCGCTCAAAGTTTTACACAAATATAATAATTCAAAAAATTAAGGGTTTTGTCAAAAATCTTTACAATAGGAAAAAAACCCAGTAGGTTTTTATAATTGAAAAAATTTTTAAAAAAAAAAAAAAAAACCGAAAAATTTTCGTTTTTCCATGAAAATAATTTTTCTTTGGGGTTCTAAAATTTTCACATTTTAAAATTTCACAAATTTCCCCATTTTAAACCCGGATTTTGGCCTGTAGGCCAAATTTGGTGATAAGGGGTTTCCCTTTGAAAGGGCACTGGGGGGTGGGATTTTCGCAAGTGTCACTCAGAAAAATTGGGAAAAAATGACCATCCAAAAAGCGCCCCGAAATTGTTTTGCGTGCCCTGTGGCTCCAGAATGTCCTGCCGAAACTTGTATCGCCCGTGCGGAGGGGCAAGCTTTGCGAGAAGTTCACACTGCCACTGGGGGCGGGTCTCCCACGGACGAGAAAGAACGAGCCGTGTGGTGACTAGTAAATTTTTAAACTTCCCTTTTCAGCTATTTTTTAAAAATTGGTTTTATCATTTTATATTATCTGCGTCAAAGCTTTTTGGGGGGTTTTTAAAATATATTTTGAAACAAGTATTTTTTTATTACACATTTAAATGCCCAAAGGGGTTTAAAAAACCCCCTCACTTTTTCCCTTCTTTCAAGTCCGTAAAAAAAGGGGAAAAAAAGAACAATCTGTATTTCCAAAATGTTTTTTTTTTTTTTTTCCCCCCCCCCCCGGGAAAAAAATACAAAATACGTTTATCACCCGGGTTTTTCATCTCTTATTGCCACCTGAATTTAATCATAACAAAATATAAATATTCACTACCCAAAAAATAGGAAATTTTAATAAGACAAAAAATCCCTATAAATTCAATACCATTTCAAATTTTTTCACAATTAAATTATTTAAAAGATACACCCATAAAGCCATACAACAAAAACGTACAAGATAATAATTATGGAAAAAATGCGATAAAAACCCCCAAACGGCAATAATAAAAAACATGGCACTAGTAACAACTCCAGAAAAATTCACACTCTTTGACGTAGCAAAATAATTATTATGCGGAAAAATACAATTCAAAATTTTTAGGAATTATAGAAATAACAATTTGCCCAAAAATTCCCACTACTTTCAAAAGAAAAAAAAAAAAATAACTCTTTTTTAAAATTTAAAAAAAATCAATTCAAATACCCAATCCCTGTCCCAGAAAAAAACACTTTTTTAAACGATAGTGGCCTTCCTTTTTCCCATAACCCATTTTTTAAAAAAACCAATCCAGACAGGCATTTCCGCCTAAAGCACGTACATTTCTTTGGCCCTATATTAATTAAAGCATTACAAAACCCGGGGGCCAACGCGATTGAAGAGCTTCATACCCAATAGATACATTTGAATTTAATTATCTCCAATGCGGAGCTGTTCTTTTGGACATAATAAAAAGGGGAAAAATGTCTTGTAACGTGAAAAATAATAAAAATATAATGTGCTTTCCCTGCATAAAAATCAAATTTAACCAAACGATACAAATGGAAATATGGAAATGGTTTGTTGAAACAGTAAAAAACGCAAAAAATTCCCCCGTTTTCGGAGATTTCCCCTTGGACCGCCTTTGTCTTGATAAACCTTTTGAAGTAAGGGGTTTACTGGATCTAGGGCGTGTAGTTTTTTTCGCTTGTGTTTTTGTTTTCCGGTTTTTTTTTTCGAGTGCCTCTCAATGCTTTCTTGATACGAGGGGGATCAACAAACCCGCCCGTAACAATCGCCGCCCAAAATTGGGGGGTTTTTAAAATTTTTGGCAGCAGGTTCCAAGTAGAATCTGTAAATAATTGTTTAAATTAGGGTTTCTAAAATAAAAAAAATAATTGAAACGTGTATTTTTTGGAAATTTTAACGAGCGTACCCCTTGGGAAGTCACTTCTTTTAAAATTTTTCCCAAAAAAAATCGTCGTCTCTTTCGATCTTCTCATGGGCTCCCCCCAAATTTTTAGCATATTCCCCAAAAAAACAATACTGCCTCTGTGAAATATGAAACCCTGCCCCTGTATTTTGTAGTAATTTTGGGCCGGTAGGTTTCAGAACCCGTTTTCCATCGAAAATGTCGCAGTACGTGAGCTACGCCGCCCAAAAAACATTTGAAAAAACCAGAAATTTTTGGATTTTTAAAAAATTATTATCGGCAAACGTAGCCCTATAAAAACGCTATGGAAGAGAGAGAAATAAAAATTAGCCCTACTAGTCGACGGGGTTTAAAACTTGTAATATGGTTTATACCAAAATTTTATTTTTATTTCTAAAATTGGGTTGAAAATTTTTAAAGGGTTTTAACCCACCACGGGGGTTTTTTTTTAAACTAGCCGGAAAGCGAACTTTTTCTACTGATGTATTAGGGAAAAAAACTCTTTCGTAAGCCCTTTGGGGAACTCTTTAAAAGTGAATGTTTTGGCGGGCCTGTCATTTTTAAATTCCAACCCTTTTTCAGTTTGTTAAATTTATCTTTGTTTAATACTTTATTTTTGGGGGAAAATCCCTAGTTATTATTTTAAACTTGTGCATGCAAAAAATATTTGAAAATAATAATTTTGGGCAATAATAAAGTTGATTTTTTTGGAAAGGTTTGTTTGTTGGGTTTTGGAAATGCACGCTACAAAAGGGCAGTCCCCTATCAATCAGTTTCAGTAAGAAACCTTTTTTTTTTGAAATTTAAGCATCCTTGGTGTTTCAAAAATTATTGACGACGTAGGGCATTTAATTTCCCAAATAAGGGGCGTCTTTCCCCAAATAACCCATCTAAAAAAGGCCCAAAAAAAGTGTCGGTAGGGGCCAAAAGGTTTTTTGCATAAAAAACGAAACCCCTTAAAATCGGGGGGGGGGGGCAACTTTTTGCTTGAAAATTTAATATTTTTTTACTGTGAAATGCTTTTTGTGCATGTGCAAGGTCCCCAGGACTTGCTCCCAAAGTACGGATTTTCTACTCTTTTAAAATAAAACAAAAGTCAAGTGCTAAATTTCGTTTCTTTGGCCATCTTTAGTATAGCAAATGGTTAGGGGTTTTTAATTTCCTTTCCTCCTTTGTTTTTGGTTCGGACTTTTTCTGTAGAGTATGTTATGTACCGTACCCTGCGATGTGGGGGGCCCGAAAATGGAAAGACAAACCCCAAAAATTGGGAAAAGCAGTAAGTCGTTTCCCGCCGTTCGGGTCTTAACAGTGCACTGTTCCCTTGATTTAACGGTCATTTTTTTAAATTTCCCCGTTCTTTGGATGGTTTTGATGTTAAAGTCTTTTTGGGGAAAGTCCCTTTTTTTTTTTTAACCCCTTTTCCGGGTGTGGCATTTCTCCCGGGTTTACGTCATGAAGGAAAACCCATGGGTTTTCATCGGCCGCTGCGTGCTTTACGTTTATTTTTTGGGGTTCATATTTCCTCCCCCAGACTCCTCTTTTTTGGGGTTTGTTGGATGTTCGGGTTTTTCTCTAGTACGTACTTTTTTGTTGAGCTCCTACAAAAAATTCAAAATTTTTTACTAAAAATTTTGGGAGTAAGTAAAACAAAAAAAACAAATAAATACGAACAAAAAATGAAATTATAAATTTATTATGATTTTACGAAATTTGTGTGTTAAAACATTTCAATTTGTTCACTGTAAAAAACCCCAAGAAATCGAAAGCCCTGGCGGCAATCTGGGGACATAAACAATAGAAAACAAGGGAACTGCATGAATAAAGGGAAAACTTGAGACAAAAATTTAAGACAGTTTAAAAAAATAATATGTCACATTTTTAAACTAACCGGTTTTTATTTCCCTGGATGGGGGCCGTGCATCATTGTTTTGGGGAAAACTAATCGTTGGTTTTCGCCACGAATTGAAAGAAACTACTGCTGCTTGAGTTCGAGTTTGAAAGAGCCTCTAAACCCCCCCTTTTTTAATTTTGGAGGGGGTTTTCCCACCTAAAAACTTTTTTGACAACGCTATTGTATTTTCTTGCCAGCGGGGTTTTTGACATTGTAGGTCAGGCGGATGCGTGACGAACGTTTGCTAAACTGCACGAGGGAATTCAATTTTTTTTTTTTTTTTTTGGGGGGGGAAGTCCATTGAGCTAATGTCGGGATGGGGGTTTTCACCTCCCCCTTTTTCCGACCATGAAAAAGTATCCTCGTTGAGCAAAATTTGCGTGTTTTGGCCCGAAAACATGGTAGTTTCCATTTTCAAGTGGGCGTTTCAGTTCCGCAATTGTACATGGAGGGACCTTTTCGTATGGCGGGTTCTATGGTTTTGAGACGGCCATGCCAAACGGGAAAGCTTGACTTTTCAACATGGGGCCGAACTGCTGGTGGTAACCGGATTCCCTTCGCTTTGGGGAAAGGCCACAAGTTTTTGAAAAGTTTTTTGGAGCACATGGTTTTCCCACATTCTATCTTTTCAAAGGGGGGATTTTTGGGCCATAGGGCTTAAGTACCAATCTTTTGTGGACGCTTTCTATCTCCATTCCCCCGACAGGGAAACCATTTTTTTTATCAATTAATTTCATCGGAACAATTTTTATGTCTGCTCATTTACATTAGATGAAATCAAAGGCGAAATCTCTTTTTTTTCGAACAATTTTTTTTTTTTTTTTTTTTTTTTATTTTTTTTTTTGTTTTTTTTTAATTTTTTCCTTTTATTTTTTTTTTTTTTTTTTTTTTTTTTTCATTTATTCAAAAATTTTGCCCCTGGACAAAACTGTGGGGGCCAATATTCTTTGGTTCCTTTTTTAAAACCCATAATTTTTTAAAGACCTTACGGGTTTAAAACCCCCAATACCGCTATATTTCTTTTTTCCTAAAAAAAATTTTTCAAGACCCTTTTATTTTCCCCGGTTTTTTCCCCGGAAAAAGGGCCCAGGGGACGCCCGGCATTAAAAAAACAAAAGTTATTTGGGTTAATTTACTTTAAAATTTTTTTTTTTATACTTGAAAGTACCAAAGGACAATAGTGTTTTTTATTTGTTTTCAACCATAAATTTTTTTTAAATTGGGATAAGTTTTAAAATTTTCTTTGTATTATCATTAAAAAAAATAATAAAAATTATACGAGTGAGCGTAGCGAACGGTCTTTTTATGGGGAAGTTTTCGGGGACTTTGTTGTTTTTTTTGTGTGTATTGTGTGTGTGGGTTTGATGCGCAGGGGTCAAAAATAAATCGTCTGATTTTTAAAGAAATTTTTGCACCAAAAAACAAGGACTACTACTTTATTTTTTTTAAAAATTTTAAAGTTCGCCCTTAAAAAAAAAAACCCTCTCTCACCAATTTATTTTATGAATGGTTTACAAAATTTTACCAAAAAATTTTACAAATTTTATCTTGCCCTTTTTAAAATTTTTAAAAAAAAATTTCTTTCAAAAAATCGGGTTTTTGCGAGTTTTTTTTTGAGATTTTTTTTTTTGAGGGTTTTTTAGAATTTTTTTTTGAGGAGCCCTAAAAAATGGGGGGCAGAAAAAATTTTGAGTCGAAAATCGGGGTTTATGTATTTACCTTTTCTAAAACATATTTTGAAATATTTGGGGAAAATTTTAAAACTTTTGGGGTTGGCGATGTGTTGTTTTTCATTGTTTTTGGTCCCCCCGTTCCCGTGGGATAGCGATCATGGCAGGGCAAAATCTCGACACGATGACTAAAGAGAGCGCAAAGCATGCATGCTATGCTTTAAAAAGTAAATGTGGTAAATCGCCCTCGTACAAAAACGACTTTTTTCGGTTTTTTCCCAGTAATAAAAATAAAAACTAATAATAATAATAATAATAAAATAATAATAATAATAAAAATAATAAATAATAATATAATTAAAAAAATTAAAAAATAATAATAATAATAAATAATAAAAATTTCATTTATCAAAATTTCTTTTAAAAAAAATTCTTTTTTACAAATACTTACAACACAATAAGAATCGTATTTAGTTTTGTAACTTCTTCCCTAAACCCTTGGGCCCTTTCCCCAAAGACTAAAACACCCCCCCCCGGGGTCCCGTCAAAGTCTACGTTTCCTTAAACAAGGGCAATTGCGATTCTTCCTTTTCCCCCTCTTGCATGCAAGCCAAGCTGATCAGAAATAGCGCTTTCAACTTTGCTTTATGTGCTATTAGGCTTACTTTACAAACAAAGCATGTCGGGGTGCGGACGATAAAATTTGGCTACTGTGCAAAACCACCTCCCGATGCAATTATGCCCTGCCCCGCTGCGTCCCCTTTACTGGCATATAAATTTTTTTTTTGAAATATCCCCTGAAAAATTGCTGTTTTTTTTTCACATTCGAAAATTTGAAAGTCCCCTTTTCGGATTGAAACCCGGGCACCATTTTTCTTTAATCCAAATTTCCCTATTTATAAAAATACAGTCTGTACCTCCAAAAAGTTTTTCTGACTGAATTGAACGGGAAAATGCCCCATATCCACTATTTTTCCGCCCGTCAATTGTAGTATGGATTTTCGTCCTCTAAAATGGCGGGGTTTTCCCTCTTTGTGACACCTGGCGCCCCCACAGTCCTATTTTTAGAAAGTTTCCCTATTCTACAAATTAAAGTTCCCTGATATAACCAGGCATGAAGTGGGTAAATTTTACCATGAAAAGTACCGTACCACATTCAATATTTATTATTTTTAAATTTTCCCCAATTTAAAGCAAAAAGTGCAACAATGGCACGTCGGGTTAAAAAAGGGAAAAAAGCTAAAATATTTAGAACGGAAAAAGGAACACCCAAAGTATTGGAAAATTTAATTATGAAACCGGGACTAAAAATTTATTCATTAATTGTTTTTTTGGTTCTTTCTAGCATTTTGGTATTTGAAATAACCCCCCTAAAAGTTTTATCCCCATAATCGAGAAATATATTTTAAAATTAATTAGACGAGACAAAATATGGGCAATGATTTTCACAATTTTTTTGGGATTGGTTTTTCCACACTTGTTTTGTCAAAATATTTTTAAAATCAAATTTTCCCAAAATAATAATAGAATTCTATTTTCAAAAAATAATTATGTACCTAATAGCTGGGTTTTGGGAAAATTTTACTGCAAATTCCCGCCCAAAATTAAAAAATAGGGAACTTTTTTCCGTTTGCAGATCAAAGTTTATAATTTTTTTACTATCGCCACTATAAAGATCCTCATTGTCGCTTTTTTCAAAAAAAAAATCCCCTGGCGACAACTTTCCCTGGCTGGGTACATATTAATTTATTTAGTGATGAGGTAACACCCAAACCCCATGGGGGGGAAGCAGACTGACGGTTTGTCGCCAAAATTAAATTTTTTTAGGGGGGGGCGATATGGCCTACAGGTTTTTTGGCCCGGATTTTGGGGGTCCTAAATAACAAAAAGGGATTAGGGTTTCTTTACTTGGCTATGAGTTAAAAAAGTTTCAGGGAAAAATTTTTTTCCGTAGACTATTAAATTTTAAAATTTTTTAATTTTTTTTACGTTCCCCCGTCGCCCGTGCCCTTTACTCGTAATTTTTTGGTGGGGTAGGACTTGGGGGGAGGATATTAATTTCTTGTGTGCTCTCAGTGTGAAAGGTTTTCGGCGATTGTTAGAGTTTTGACCCCTTTGGTTAACCCGATGTTCCAAATTTCTAGACTGCTCCCCAGAGAGAATTAAAAAAAAATTTAATATTTTCGGGCCCTATGTTATACTTGGGAAAATTTTAAATTATAGCAAAAAAAGCCATACCACATACCCAAAAGCGTACCTTTGAATTTATCGGTCTCTTTTCGCCTATATGTTGGGGATATTGTTGTCTTTCTTTTATGCGTTTCCCTAAATTTAATTTGCATCAAAAATTTTCACTGGACCCGGGGATGTATTGAAAATAATTTGGGATTTTTTCCCGATCCCACTATACTTTCCGGGCGCCCGATGATGTGTTTATGATGGTGAGTTCAAAACTCTACCCCCAAACCTAATAAAAATTAATTTTGGGAATTTAAAAATACCCCCAAATTCCCTTTCCCCCCCCGGTTGTCAGGCCAGCTCAGAAAAAAACAGATGTTGCTTTCTTTCTGCCCTTTGTCTATTTCTGTATATACATTTTTTATCGGCTAGTTTTAGGGGGCGACATTTCCCTTATACCTTTTTTTGTATCTTAGATTAAAAAGCGATTAATGTTTTTTCTATGAATTTTTTACTTTTTTTTAAATCCTTTACCCTTTCAGATGAAGTGTGGCTTAGAAATGTGACACGAGACAGGGCCAAATTCGGGAAAGGTTTTTTTTTGAGGTCGTTTCCCGTTACCCGCCCGTGTGCACCCAACTTTAAAAACTCGTATTTTCATACCACCCCACTAAAGGGGGGCCGGGTTTGGGTATAAAAATTAAATGGTTAAAAAATTCTTAAACAAAAAAACCGTGTATAAATAAATAAAAACGCATTTTTTTGAGACCGGCATTTTTAGCAGGAAAACACCCATTTAATCAAGTGGGCACGATTCCACCCCCAGGGAAAAAATTTGAAAACAACAAGGGTGATTTTTGGAAACAATTAGAATTTTTCACGTGCTTCGTTTCTAGGACGGGCCAAAGTCACCGTTTTTCAAAATTTCCCAAGCCAAAAACTGATGGATTGGGGAAACCAAAAACAAATTAAAAAACCTTCTGTCTGAAGTGGGACTCGAAAACCCGCATTTTGAAACTTTTTATAGATCGCATCGAAAAATTCTTACTAGTTTTGGGGTTTTGGGCATTACGAGTGTAGGTTTTTGGAACGTGCGATTATAGTCGCGTTGATGGAACCTCAGGGCTCTATTTTTATAGTTTTTTCGAGACCGATTTTTTTATGCGGTTTCTTGATTTTTGTGACAAAATTAAAAACAAGTACATTGAGTTGCAAAGTTTATGCAAATGAAAACTTACTAAATCCCGATTGACAGATTGCGCGGGTTTTAGAACCTTTTCCGGTCAACCCCCCGGGGTTCCCCTTTTGCTTGGGTCAAATTGGGGCCACCCGCGGGTGGTTTTTTCGGAAATTTTTTTCAAATTTTTAATTTTTTTTTGTTTCCCCCCAAGGGGGGGGACAAAAAAAACACCCAAGTTGGGGGATTTACTTGGGCCGCCGTTGTTTTGAAAAAGCCTTTTGAATTTGTTTACTTTAGGGCGTGTAGTTTTTGTCGCTTGTTTTTTTGTTTTCCGGCTTTTCTTTTCGAGTGCCTCTTCAATAGCTTTCTTGATACGAGGCGGATCAACAATATCCGCCCGTAACAATCGCCGTCCAAATTTGGATTTACAATTTCTGGCAGCAGGCATTCCAAGTGAATCTGTAAATAATAAATTACGATTTCTAAAATAATAAATACATTGAAACGTGTATTTTGAAATTTTAAATCGACGTACCTCTTGAGCAAGTCACTCATTTTATTATTCCAAAAATCGTCGTCTCTTTCGATCTTCTCATAGCTCACCCAAATGTTTAGCATATATCACAAATTAAAAATACTGCCTCTGTGAAATATGTAACTGACCCTGTATTTGGGTAGTAATAGTTTGCAGGTAGGTTTCAGAATCAGTTTTCCATCGACAATGTCGCATACGTGAGCTACCGTCGACAAAAAACATTTGTAGACCCCAGATAATTTGGATCTTTAAAATATTATCGCAAACGTAGCCTATACAACGCTATGGAAGAGAGAGATATATGAATAGTCTACAAGATCAGACGTGGTTTGAAAACGTGAAATATGGTTTATACCTAAATTAGTTATTTCTCAAATTGGGTTGCAATTTTTAAATGTGTAAGCCACTCACGTGTTGCATTCTTTTAACTAGCTACCGGAAAGCAGAACTTTTTCTACTGATGTATTATGGAAACTCTTTCGTATCAGACTTTGAACTCTTGTACAAGTGCAGGCGCGTAGGAAGGGGGGGGAATGGGGGGAGTTTCCCCCCCCACTTTTTACCGTGACCCCCCCACTTCAGAATCTTAGAAACTCAGTCTCGCCGTAAAAAACCACGGAAACAATTCTGAAAAAACGAATTTTCAATTTTGAATTTCCCACTGTGATTCTTTTGTTTTTTTTAAATGATAAAAAATACATTATAAATTTGGGATAGGTGCGTCGGGATGTTGTGACACGGTATTGCAGTCCGTATACGAGAGTACTGGGCTGTGTTTAACGAAGACTTGTTTTTTGGCTGGTTAGTTTAAGTTGTGACTTGACCTGACCGTGGAAGGAGGGAACCTCAGAACAATGAAAAAAAGACCTTCAGCTCTTTTGAAATGGATCAAAAGCCATGCCTGATCTATCTCTTAACTATTCCAACTTTTTTTTTAGTTTTATAGTTTTTTTCTGTACAAAAAATACATTAATTTGGTATTGCATTCAGCCTACGATTTTTTTCTAGAACGCACCAAACACACTCTTAAAACCTAATTTTTTAAAATTTTCGCCTGCGGCGCTGTTTTTTGGGGGGGTTGCCCCCCAAACCCCCGTGTTTGGCAGCAGATTTGTTGTTCCTCCCCCACTCGAAAAGGAGTTCCTACGCGCCTGTACAAGTGAATGTTTTGGCTGGCATGTCATTGTATATCCTAAACAATTTTCAGTTTGTTCAATTATCTGTGATAATACGTTATATTGGGGGAAAATCCCTAGTTATTATTTTAAACTTGTGCATGCAATAATATTTGCAATAATAATATTGCAATAATAAAGTTGATTTATTGGTAGGTTGATTGTTAGGTTGGATCATGTGCACGCTACACAAGGCAGTACCCTATCAATCAGTATTCAGTAAGTACCTTTTTGTTTGCAATAGCATCCATTGGTGTTTCACAATTATTGACAGACGTAGGGCATTTAACTTCCATAATGGCGTCTTCTCCAACTAATCCATCTACAAAAGGTAAATAAAGTGTCAGGTAGGGCCTATAGGTTTGCATAGAAAACGCAACTTAAAATCGTGGCAACGTTTTGCTTGTAAATTATAATATTATTTACTGTGAAATGCTATTTGTGCAGTGTGCAAGCGTACCTGGACTTGCTGCCAAGTACGGATGTTCTACGTCTGTGAATAAACCACAGTCAAGTGCATGAATGTCGTGATCGGTGGCCATCTTTAGTTTAGCAAATGGTTCGTTTTTGATTCCTTCCTCCATTGCTTTTGTTCGGACGTTGCTGTAGAGTATGTTATGTACCGTTACTCTGCATGATGTGGTTGGCCGTAAATGGCAGATTAACCCGAAATTGGAAGCAGTAAGTCGTTTACGCCGTTCTGTCTTCCACAGTGCACTGTTGCCTTGATTAACGGTCATTCTTTCAAGTTCCGTTCTTTGGATTGGTGTGATGTTCAGTCTCTTTAGGAAAGTACTCTTTTTATTTTCAACCTCTTCTGGTGTGAGCATTTCTACCGGGTTTACGTCATGAAGGACACCATAGTCTTCATCAGGGCCTGCTGCTGTGCGTTTACGTTTACTTTTTGGTTCATACTTGCTCTCCAGACTCCTCTTTCTTGATTGTTGGATGATTCTGGTTTTCTCTAGTACGTACTTTTTTGTGTGAGCTCCTACAAATAATTCAAACATTTTTTACTACAAATTTGAGTAAGTACAACAAAAATAACAAATATAATACAGAACAAACAATGTAATATATAAATTTATTATGATTTTACGAAATTTGTGTGTTAAAACATTCAGATTTATTCATCTGTAAGAAACCCAAGAAGATCGTAAGTCATGGCGGCAATCTGGGGACATAAACAATAGAAGTAACCAAGAACTGCATGAATCAAGCAAAACTTGAGACTCAAATAAATGACAGTTAAAAAATAATATGTCACATTATTACTAATGCGGTATTTATTTACCTGGACTGTGGCCGTGCATCATTGATTTGTGAACTAATCGTTGGTATTCGCCAGCTGAATTGAAAGAAACTACTGCTGCGTGAGTTCGAGTTGTGTAAGAGCCTCTCAACGCGTAGTTGATGCGTTTCCCACCTACGAACTTGTTGACAACGCTATTGTAGTTCTCTGCAGCGTTGTTGTTGACATTGTAGATCAGGCTGGATGCGTGACGAACGATGCTGAACTGCACGAGGGAATTCAATTCTTTTAGAAGTCCACATTGAGCTAATGTCGGGATGTGGTTCACCTCTCCCTCTTTCCGACCAGTGCAAAAGTATCCTCGTTGAGCACAATGCGTGTGTTGGCCGAAAACATGGTAGATGCCATTTTCAATGTCGCGTTTCAGTTCCGCAATTCGTACATGGAGAGGACCTTCTTCTGTATGGCGGTGTTCTATGGCTTTTGAGACGGCCATGCGAAGACGCAAAGCTTGACTTTTCAACATGGTCCGAACTGCTGGTGGATAACCGGACTTCGTTCGCTTGGATATGTCCACAAGTTTATTTGAATAGTTTCGGAGCACATGGTTCCGACATTCTATCTTTTCAACGGGGAGATTGTGTCCATAGGGCATTATGTCCATCAATCTTCTGTGGACGCTACTATCTCCATCCCTGACAGGCAAACCATTTGTTTTATCAATTAATTTCATCGGAACAATTTTTTTTTTGTCTGCTCATTTACATTAATAAAGTCAAAAGTCGAAATCTCTTTTATTTTCAAACATACATTTAATATTACAACTATGTTTATTAGCCCCCAATGTGACTAGTGTCTCGCTGGAGGTGGCTTTCGTTTGTAAGTTTGGCTTTGTAAGATAAGATGCATTACTTCTTAATTTTTAAGGATAAGATAACTTACCGATAAGTTTGTTGAATTTGAGGCCATACAGCTCAACGCTTTTAGAAAACCCTTCTGCGATAATGTCGGTTTTCCATGCTAGTTGCGGTTTTTTGTTCCAATTCAGGAAGCATTGATGTTCCTTTGCAGGTTTATTGCACGATTTTGCATTGGCACAAACTGTGCAATATCTGTTCCTTACCGATATGAAGAGCACCTTACGGGTACGATACCCTATGATGCATGCCTAAAAAATTGAACAAGACGTTATTCGGGTGCGGGCCATTACCGCGGTCATTACTTTCAATGTGTATGTTAATTTACTAAATTTGTTTATACTTGATGTACCAAAGTACAATAGTGTTTATTATTTGTTGCAACCATAATTTTTTTTTAAATTGCATAAGTATAATATATCTTTCGTATTATCATTATAATAAAAAAAATAATAATTATACGAGTGAGCGTAGCGAACGGATCTCTATGGCAAGTTTTTTGGCACTTCGTTGTGTTTATGTGTGTATGTGTGTGTGTGTTAGATGCGCAGGGGTCAAACTACTCGTCTGATTTTGACGAAATTTCGCACCAACGTCAAGGACTACTACTTTATTTTTTAAAATTTAATGTTCGCGTTAAAAAAAAATACCCACTCTCACCAATGTTATTACTATGAATGTTGACAACTGACAAAAATTTCACAATTATATCTTGCCCTGCCAACGTTAAAAAAAAAATACTGCAAAAAATCGTGTTTTGCAGAGATTTTTTTAGAGATTTTTTTTTTTAGAGATTTTTTAGAGATTTTTTAGAGATTTTATTTGAGGAGCATAAAAGATGGATGCAGAATATATCGAGTCGAACTCGGGTTCATGTATTGACCTTTCTACACATATTTTGAAATATTGGTAATTTAATACTTTGGCGTTGGCGATGTGATGTTTTCATTGTTTTAGTGTCGCCCGCGTTCACGTGCATAGCGATCAGTGGCAGACGAAGTCTCGACACGATGACTCATGCAGAGCTGCATGCATGCATGCTATGCTGCAAATGTAAATGTGGTAATCGCTCACTCGTACAACAACGACTTTGGCGTTTTTCCTAGTAATAATATAATAATAATAATAATAATAATATAATAATAATAATAATAATAATAATAAATAATAATAATAATAATAATAATAATAAATAATAATAATAATAATAATAATAATGCATGATCAAAATTACTTTAAAAAATTACTTTTATACAATATACTTACAACACCAGATAGAGAATCGTATTTAGTTTTGTAACTTCTCATACACCATTGGCCGTCCGCAACGACTACACACATCGGCGTCCCGTCAACGTCTACGTTTCCTTCAGCAAGGGCAATTGCGATTCTTCCTTTGCCGCCTCTTGCATTGCAAGCCATGCTGCATCAGAAATAGCGCTTGCAACTTTTGCTTCATGTGCTATGTATGTCTTACTTGACATACAATGCATGTCGAGTGCGGACGATAATTCGGCTAGCTGTGCAAAGCCACCTCCCGATGCAATTATGCCATGCACTGCTGCGTCGTTGACTGGCATATAAGATTTGGATTTTGAAATATCCTCTGAAGAAATTGCTGTTTTTTTGTTACACATTCGACATTTTAATGTCCATTGCGATTGAAACCCGTCACATTTTTCTTTAATCAATTCCATATTCATAAAAGTACAGTCTGTACCTCCAAAATGTTTTTCTGACTGAATTGAACGGAATAGATGACCTATATCCACTATTCTCCGCCCCGTCAATTGTAGTATGGCATTGTCGTCCTCTAAGTGGCGGGTTTCCTCTCTTAGTGACACCTGGCGCACCACAGTCCTATGAGAAATGTTCCATATTCATACAAATTATGTTCGTGATATAACCATGCATGGAGTGGTATTATACCATGAAATTGTACCGTACAACACATTCAATATCATTATTTATATGTATACACAATTCAATGCAAATGTGCAACAATGGCACGTCTGTTAAAAATGGAATAAAGCTAACTATTGAGAACGGAGAAGGAACACCAATGTATTGGAAGTTTATATTATGACCGGTACTAAATATCATTCATATAAGTATGTTTTTATGGTTGCTTTCTAGCATTTAGGTATTTGAAATAACCGCTAACGTTTCTATCCTCCATAATCGAGAAATATATTTAAAAGTTAATTAGACGAGACAAAATATGTCAATGATACACAATTTTTGGCATTGTTCTCCACACTTGTTATGTCAATATTATTAGAATCAAGTTAGCCATATAATAATGAGAATTCTATTTTCAAAAGTAATTATGTACCTAATAGCTCGGGTTTTGGAAAATTATCACTGCAATTCTGCAATATAAAATATAGGTAACTTATTTTCCTGTTTGCAGATCAATGTTTATCATTTCTTACCTATCGCCACTATAATGATCCTCATTGTCGCTATTCAAAGTCTCTGGCGACAACTCCATGGCTGGGTACATATTATCATTGAGTGATGAGGTAACACCGACCTCATGGAGCAAGCTAGACTGACGGTTTGTCGCCAACATTATTGTTTTAGGTGTCGATTGGCCTACAGGTTTTGGCCCGGACTTGGGAGTCCTAAATAACAATAGGCATTAGTTACTTTACTATGGCTATGAGTTAATAAGTTACAGGAATTTGTTAGTCCGTAGACTATTAATTTAAATTTTATAATTGATATACGTTACCAGTCGCAGGTAGCTTGACTCGTAATTGTTTGGTGCGTAGGACTTAGGTGGAGGATATTAATTTCTTGTGTGCTCTCAGTGTGAGGGTTGTCGCGATTGTTAGAGTTGTGATCCTTAGGATTACCTGATGTTACCATTGCTAGACTGCATGCGATGAGAGAAGTAAACAACTATTTAATATTCTCCGCCGTATGTTATACTTGAAACTTTAACTTATAGCAAACAGCCATACACACATACCCAAACGCGTACTCGAAGTCATCGGTGCTCTTTTCGCCTATATGTTGGTGATATTGTTGTCTTTCTTCATGCGTTTCGTAATTCAAATTTGCATCAACATTTTCTACTGGACCCGGAGATGTATTGAAATAATTTGCATTTTCCTGATCCACTACTTCCATGTCGCCTGATGATGTGTTGATGATGGTGATGTGTTCAGAAACTCTACTAAAACCGTAATAAAAATTAATTTGGAATTGATAATACCTACAACTTCCTTCCACCCCAGTGTTCAGGCCAGCTCAGAAAATACAGATGTTGCTTACTTACTGCACTTTGCTCTATTTCTGTATACATACATTATATTATCGGCTAGTTCTTAGGGCGCGACATGTGCCCTTATAACTTTTTCATGTATAACTTAGATTAAGAAGCGATTAATGTTTTGTCTATGATATGTTTACTTTAATTTTCAAGTCCTTTACCCTACAGATGAAGTGTGGCTTAGACATGTGACACGAGACGAGACTCAAATTCGGTAGGTTTTCTTTTGAGGTCGATACCAGTTACCAGCCAGTGTGCACCCAACTGAAAGCTCGTATTGTCATACCACACACTACGGGGACGGGTGGTCATACTATGTATTCTGTACAACAAACCGTGTATAAATAAATAAATACGCATTTTAGAGACCGGCATATTTAGGCAGGAAACACCGATCAATCAAGCTGGACACGATTCCACCCGCAGGCAACGCTAGAATCAACAAGGCTGATTCGGAATCACATTAGAATTTATTACGTGCTTCGTTGCTAGGACGGCTCCAAAGTCACCGTTTACAAATTCCTAAGCCAAGAACTGATGGATTGGAATCCAAATACGAAATTAAAAATCTTCTGTCTGAAGTGGGACTCGAACCTGCTATTTAGAAACTTTCATAGATCGCATCTGAAAACTTCTTACTAGTTTGGTTCTGTCATTACGAGTGTAGGTTTTCGAACGTGCGATTATAGTCGCGTTGATGGAACCTCAGTGCTCTATTTTTATAGTTTATCGAGACCGATTTTCTTATGCGGTTTCTTGATTATTGTGACAAAAATAAATACAAGTACATTGAGTAGCAATGTTTATGCAAATGAAAGCTTACTAAATCCCGATATGACAGATTGCGCGTGGACTCTCAGAGTCACAGGTCCTTCTCGCTTGGTGTCAAATTGCCACCCGCGGTGTGTGCATGCACTTCATTGCTGTCAAGGCCGACATACACCAGACATCGCGGCCTGCGCGCGAGCTTGAGGGGAAGAAGGAGGGAGAGCGACGCGGGTCTACCCTGCGTTTTTCCGTCACATTATATATATATATATATATATATATATATATAGATAATATAATTTCATAAAGCTATTTGACCCGGGGATAATATTACACACAAAAGAATCAGCCCCATATGGCGCAATCAGTCAGGGAAAGAAGTCACTAGGCACAACAAAGGGTGGAAGCCTCCGGAACACAGTGAGATTGCCAGGTGTGTTCAGTGTCTGACGATGGAGACGGACGTTCCGAAAATTCACACAAGTAAGTGTTAAAAATATAGACCTCGGTTGTAGTTGAATACACCCTCAACTAATATATATTATATATATATATAGTCTTCTGAAAACGTGAAAGTTTTATTAAATATTTGTTTTAAAAAAATCCAATAAAGCGTGATTATTTCCGTAAGTTAAAACCCTTAAACATATATTATATATATTATATTATATATCTTCTATATGTTTTAAGTATCTTACGGTCAAATAATCACGCACAGTATTTATAAAAAATAACTTTTATTATTAATATATTAATATATATATATATATTATATATAATAATTATATTTATGTATCTATATTATCTACGTATATATATATAAAACACGAAATGTCTTACGATACCGTGTATTTCATAATAAAACAAGCATGTGCAATTGTTTTTTCAAACATTAAAACCCTTAACACCTACACACACACTTCTTATCGCTTATTTTTCATGGGAGAATCACACCACTTTCTAAGTATGATAAACTAGCCACAGAGTCACGAAAAAATAGATGAATGAAAATAAACAGATTTGCCTATCTCCGATGTTACAGAATTGCGTCGGTTACAGGTCACTGCATGTTACGAAACTAAATGAGTTAGCTGGTGTCCGCTGACACTTGTAATTTACGACTCGGTGGCGTCATCTGCCTATGTTGCACAAAATTATAGCGGTAGGAGATTGATGCGTTGTCTCTTTGTAAATCAGGTTTTATAACTGAATAGATGGACGTTAATAAATAATAAATAAAATAATAAATAATTATATTGATAAATCTTCAAAAATATAGTAGTATAATAGATAATTATCCAGATAAAATGCGGAATACGATTGTAATTTCGTTTATTTTTGAAACACAGATTGATTTTTTAAATTCTTTTCGGCATAACTCGTTATTCATGTTCCTTCCAGAAGAGTTTAGAGGAGTTAGGAGAAAACGTTAAAATATTTACTTTTCATAACATCGTGGGTGCAAGTGAACCCAAGGCGATTCACATGAGAGCGCTTTGCTTTTGCTTGATGTCCAGATATTATTTCTTATAGTTGGCGACTATGACGCTGTTATGATGTAGTCTTATCGTAGATCTTAAAATTAATAAAAGGTTGCCTACCCCGAGGATGACCCGAACCTCTGCTGTCTGGGGAGATTGCTCTCACCCCTTTTATTATTAATTTTCCTAATTAAATAAAAATCTGGTCCAGTGCCGTGGTTCAATCCCGTTGGTAGCACTGTGTTAATACTATTATAAGATAAAAAAATGTTTATGAAATTTGCCAAATAAAGTCGAATAAAAATTACTGTATTCGATTTATGTTTATTATCATCCTGGAAAGTGATTTTCACCGTGTTTCAACCAATTTTTTCTCCATATTAGAGATGTTTATGTTCGTACCCAAACAAATGACTTGGTGCCATGAACTCTTCCTCCCTCCCCCTCTTCCAACTGAACTTCATATTAGTACATCACACGCTCAAGGGCGATACACTAAAAAATTATCTTACTTAATTCACGCTACAGTTAATTGAAAGACCAGAGATGACAAAATGTAATAAACGCGCCGTGGCTGGATGTATTAATAATTGTTTCATTCGTTGTGAAATAATAAAACAAAATTGTCCCGACTGGGGATCAACCCAAAAACAGACTGGTACCGGTACATATAATAAATTGATTATTTGGGATGCCCGGTATCGAACAATTGTCTCGTAAGAGGCAAAAACATTGACGCCAAAGCATAGCATTCTAAGGCAGATCTATGCATAATGAATTCAAATGGTGTCCTGCAGTAAGTGCTACGAGCAAAGTCATGACAGCCAATCAGACAACTTTTCAACAAAATTACATGACCGTCCATCAACGTGGTGAAAAAGCTTCGTATAGACTAGGTTGCGCCACTTGCTGGAGTCAAAAAAAAGCCTAAATAGCGCCGAAACATGCTTTCGTACTTTCATTGTACAGCGGACACCCCTTGTTTCAAAAATGTCTTTATCAGATTTTAGGAATGCTAGTTGAAGCGTGTATATTTACACGTGTGCTGCGTACTTTTCCAAAAAGTGCTTGGTAACGCCTAAAAAAAACGCGGAAAAACAGGTTAAAGTTAAAAATATTCCCCCAAAAGTTAAAACAAATGTTATTAAAAAACCAAGGTCAATTTTGGAAAAAATACTCAACACACGTTCATTGGACGTCTTACTGAGAGATAAAAAAAAAAATTATAAAGAATATCTCAATTGTGTCGTTAGATCGATGGAGTACGAAACCACTGCAACACACCGAAATAATACAGGGTCCCAGTAGAGCCTGTAATAGTGATATTGGTCTTTTGAAGGAAAAAAAAGTTGAAAAAATTTGCTGAAGGGCTTCCAAAAAAGGTTTCAATATAACGCCTTAAACAAGGAATATAATCAACAAGTAAAACTATAGTTACTTGATCAATGAATCGAGAACATTGTTTACAAAAAAGCAATTACCATAGATAATTGCTTTTATTAAGTGATGTACCATAGAAATTAAATCAACTTTGATAAAATTATATATTAATAAATAATTTTGCATGGAACTGAAAAAAGGAATGAGATCACATTTACCTACATGTTATATCGTATTGTTTATCTATTCTGTATTATTTATTCTTGTCCTATTGTATTTGCCATTGTTTTATGTGTTTACTGTTGAAATAAACTACAAACAAAACCAAAACAAACAAATCACACACAAACGAAAACTTGTAAAAATACAGCCAAAAACCTTACACACTCAAAAGAACTATGAGATCTAAAAATTGGCCAAGCTCATCTACCTTTCCACATTTCTGAGTAGCGCGCGGCTTGCGTTGTTTCTCGGATATCGTCGTGTTAAATGTTAATATGACACCGGGGCCGACTTGGCTGAACCTATTCCCCTCTCTGTTAGCGTGGCGCGCGCACCATGCTAACCGTCTCAGTATGCGCGCGCATCACATAATGGTCTGCGCTCAGTTCAAAGAAATAGTTAACCTTCATGATGAGGAAATAAAATAAAAAAAACCTCAAAACTTAAGTTTCTAATTAAAAGATAAATTACTTTTTACCGGGAAAAGAGTTCTATTAACTATATTAAAAAATAAACAAAAAATACCTCCAAAACCCTTTAACGTACTATTTAAAATATAATTAACTTTTACCCGGAAAGGAGGTTCTATTAAACTATTATTTAAAAATAAACAAAAACTACCTTCTAAATCTTTAACATTTCTATTAAAAAAAAAACAAAACATTGTTGGGGTTTGAACCAGCGCAGAGCGAACCCTACATTAGCAATCACATCTGTTACCACCCTGCTACGGCGCACTATGTACGTTGTCCGCCTATAAACGTATTAGTGGCATCGCAAGCGAGCCGTGAGCGCGCGGTGGTGGGGGAAGGTTAGCAAAGTCGGCCTTTAGATTCAACCGATAAATGTTGCAGGTATGCGCTCTAGTGGCGAAGCGCGCGACTAGAGAATAGAGGTACCTACGACCGCGCGCATGCTATTACATAGAGATTTGCGTTCGAATTGTGAGCGTTGGTACCTATTGATATTTCAAAATATAATCACGATTAATGGTTTACTGCAAGAAATAAGTCTTACGAAGTCAAATGATGCCTCAATTGTATCAGTATACATTTTCCAAAGATGGAGAAAACGATTTAAGTGAATGGCAGTTTTTGCGACAAATGTTGAGAATTGTGCGTTCTTATGGTAGGTTTTGGATTTTGGCTGATTTTATCATTTGTTTTTAACACTCGACAACTATGAAATGATTTTAATCTGGCAATATTAGTCTATGCTGATGTGGTATTTACTCTTGTAGTCAACTTTTACAACAGACAGAGGGTCGGACGGAATAATAGGCATATAGGCCCTAGATCTCATTTTAAGGCCTAGAATATGCAGGTATTTGTATTGTACTTTGACAGCTTCTTATGGTATTTGTTTATTCCCAAAGCAGGTTTAAATACGTATTTTAAAAACATTAACATAAAACTCTTACATTCCCTATTAATCCTGTCAAATAAGATCTTATATTGACGTTTAGAGGAAAAAATTGCGATGTCGCTGAATTTTTGCAGAGACCTTCCTTGTATAATACTTATCAACATACTAAAACTCCCCTACAATCGGACTTGAGCTTCGGCCGCCATATTGGAAAATGGCGGGCAAAACGTATTTGTTATCGAATAACTCCAAATTGGTTGAAGATAGACAAAATGTCTCGATCACAAAAATATTCCCCATTCTATTCCCTACAAAAAAGGAGTCTTCTATAGTTTTGTTAGGGGCAAAGGTTACGTCAAAAAAATCGAGGTTTATATGTTGCTTATTGGAGTACCAGCTAATTTCCAAATTTTTCACGCCCAGCATCAATAGCCCAGGCATTATAAGAGATTTTAGGCCTAAAGATCAACATTGCTAACCTAAAGCTGAATTTCGGAACATCGTTAGTATTCATCATTCTTGAAACGCACAGAGAGTTCCCAAAAGCACAGACGCTTGCTTCCTCCGCTATCACGCCAAAGGGCTTAAGTTACACTGTCACATAAAAATGCTTGTAAAACCTGAACCAACAGAGATATCTCTGTGATTTTTGTTTCAAAATAATCGGGACTATGTATGCTTTGTGCTTAATATCCAAAACATATATTATTACCATTAATATTAGTCACAACCAGAAATAGCGCTGGTGCCTAACTTAGTACTTCCAAGAAAATCCGTAAATCTTGAATTAGGTCGAGTTCACGAAAAATTATCAAGACATAATAAATATGCGGTGGCTGTCTTGTAGAAGCCACTTTTTCTTTTTTTCCGTCGATGAAAATTGACTGAGATATGACCAAAATGACTAACGGTTGCGCATCGGCACTGTAGCCAAATAGTCCGTGGAACAAGCTGCATCAACTATAAAAACATTTCAAAGCCGGAAACCTACAACAAAAATTTAGGATCTGGTAAAAGACATTTTTGAGAATGTTATTTTTACTTGGACATGCTTGGTAGCAAATAAGTCACCTGTCATGGCGTCCTGAAGATGGCCGCCAAAATAATTATTAAAATTGCTGTAACTCAAGAAGTAATCATCAGATTTGAACAAAATGGGTATTGTTTTAATGAGTTTTTAATGCTCTACAAAAATTGTCAGCAGTTTTTACCGCAAATGCAATAGTTTTAATTATATTTATAAATTATTAACAATGTATTGCAATTATAGCACTTTTCAATATATATATATAATGTAAACTCGCTAGATTGCCAAGAAATTTTCACACTATACTAAAATAACGTCAATAAATCCAAAATTGTTAGTCCCGAACGAAATTCCTTTAACTTTTTTATTAATTAATTAATTTAAATTAATCATTAATTAAATCCCAATTAAAAGTTTATTATTCACGTACCAATCACATAGTGTATCACACAAGAACAATATGACCACAATGAACCAAAAAAAAATTAGTTCCAAAAATTTGTTCCAATTACTTTACTATTAATTCAATTATTCAATTAATTAAAAATAATGACAGTAATCTCGATTAATTTTGTAAAATTAGCACAATGTGGTCGACCTTGGTATCATTTTTAAAGCTAATTTTAAGACGAATAAATGTAATGAAAAAAATTTAATTAATTAAATTAATTAATCACCGAATTAATTACATTTGAGTTAAATTATCCCACTTTTGACATATGTATTGTTATGTATACCTAAAACTCGATCGATCGTCATAAAAATATACTACTCTACTGTCTGTTTTTTGTGCTCTACCGGGCAAACGGCATAATATGCGATCTTGATGAAAATTGGAGTGACCTTCGAAATCTCCGAACTTTGACTTTCCACGTTTTTGGGTATAATTGAAGAAACATTTCTCATGAATATCGTACTTTTACGATTGTCGATAACAACAATTATTGAGATATAAGTTATTCTTCAATTAATTAGTTAATTAATCGGTAAGTTATAGGGAAATTTTTTTTCGGGACATGACATTTTGGATTTATTGACATTATGTCAGTAGAGTAGTATATTTTATTGACGATCGATCGAGTTTTAGGTATACATAACAATACATATGTCAAAAGTGGGATAATTTAACTCAAATGTAATTAATTCGGTGATTAATTAATTTAATTAATTAATTTTTTCATTACATTTATCGTCTTAAAATTAGCTTTAAAATGATACCAAGGTCGACCACATTGTGTTAATTTTACAAAATTAATCGAGATTACTGTCATTATTTTTAATTAATTGAATTAATTGAATTAATAGTAAAGTAATTGGAAGAAATTTTTGGAACTAATTTTTTTTTGGTTCATTGTGGTCATATTGTTCTTGTGTGATACACTATGTGATTGTGGTACGTGAATAATAAACTTTTAATTGGGATTTAATTAATGATTAATTTAATTAATTAATTAATAAAAAAGTTACCGGAATTTCGTTTCGGGACTAACAATTTTGGATTTATTGACGTTATTTTAGTATAGTGTGAAAATTTCTTGGCAATCTAGCGAGTTTTACATTATATATATATATTGAAAAGTGCTATAATTGCAATACATTGTAATAATTTATAAATATAATTAAAACTATTGCATTTGCGGTAAAACTGCTGACATTTTTTGTAGAGCATTAAAAACTCATTAAAACAATACCCATTTTGTTCAAATCTGATGATTACTTCTTGAGTTACAGCAATTTTAATAATTATTTTGGCGGCCATCTTCAGGACGCCATGACAGGTGACTTATTTGCTACCAAGCATGTCCCAAGTAAAAATAACATTCTCAAATATGTCTTTTACCAGATCCTAAATTTTTGTTGTAGGTTTCCGGCTTTGAAATGTTTTTATAGTTGATGCAGCTTGTTCCACGGACTATTTGGCTACAGTGCCGATGCGCAACCGTTAGTCATTTTGGTCATATCTCAGTCAATTTTCATCGCACGGTAAAAAATGAAAAAGTGGCTTCTACAAGACAGCCACCCGCATATTTATTATGTCTTGATAATTTTTCGTGAACTCGACCTAATTCAAGATTTACGGGATTTTTTTGGAAGTAGTAAGTTAGGCACCAGCACTATTCGTGTTTGTGACTAATATTAATGGTAATAATATATGTTTTGGATATTAAGCACAAAGCATACATAGTCCCGATTATTGTGAAACAAAAATCACAGAGATATCTCTGTTGGTTCAGGTTTTACAAGCATTTTTTTGTGACAGTGTGACTTAAGCCCTTTGGCGCGATAGCGGAGGAAGCAAGCGTCTGTGCTTTTGGGAACTCTCTGTACGTTTGAAGAATGACAAATGCTACATATGTGCCAAAAATCAGCTTTAGGTTAAGGATGTTGATGTCAAAATCTATAATTCCTGGGCTACAAACAATGCCCGGTGAATCCGTAAGAAATCGATTTTAATACAAACAAACTTTTGTACAAGGTTCATAAAAGCTTACAATTAGTATTTTAAAAAATCAGGTCTTCAAAATCGGATTTTGCATTTACCGGAATATGGGTTTTTCCATTGTTTGGCATTTCCTCAAAAATGTCTTTTTTGACTGTCCATTATTAAGCACTAAATAGCATTGGATGAAAAATTCTTTCTACGCACATTGAAATGACTTAAATAATGATCCGATTACAACCAAAGTTTAAATCCAATATGGCTGCTAATTCCTTATATCCACAATATGAATACAGTTTTCGTGCTGTTTTACACTCTTTTTGTTACAACATTCACTTTGATGTTGTGGATATAAGGAATTATCAGCCATATTGGATTTAAACTTTGGTTGTAATCGGATCATTATTTAAGTCATTTCAATATGCGTAGAAAGAATTTTTCCTCCAATGCTATCATATATGGCATTTTTGAAGAAATGCCAACCATGGAAAAACCCAAATTCCAGGTAAATGCAAAATCCGATTTCGCAGACCTGATTTTTTAAAATACTGATGGAAGCTTTCATGAACCCCGTACAAAAGTCCTTTTGTATTTAAATCGATTTCTAACGGATTTACCGGGCATTGTTTTATGCTGGCCGTGAAAATTAGGAAATTAGCTGGTACTCCAATAAGCAACATATAAACCGCGATTTTGTGACGTAACCTTTGCCCCTACCAAAACTATAGAAGAATCTTTTTTTGTAGGGAATGGAAAGGGGAACAGTTTTGCCATTGAGACATTTTGTCTATCTCCTACCAATTTGGAGTTATTCGATAACCAACACTTTTTGGCCGCCATTTTCCAATATGGTGGCCGAAGCTCCAGTCCGGTTGTAGGGGAGTTTTAGTATGTTGATTAGTATTATATAAGGAAGGTATCTGCAAAAATTCAGCGACATCGCAATTATTTCCTCCAAAAATTCTTATTTGACAGGATTATATAGTATGCGATCTTTTTCACATATTATCTTAGTTATTTTTATTGTATGTTGCCTGTCCCATGAGCTGCTAGCCTCTATAATCTAGGATTTTAATACATAATTATTGTGAATATGCTTATATACGTCGACATAATCACGTAGACGAAATCACTGTCAAGTTGAATATAATTATGGTTATATATTAATTTTGTTCACGTAGTTCAAAATAAAAATAGGAAATAGAGGTCACACAAATAAAGCCATGTCTCAATCTCGGTCTCAATGCTTCGAAATCGAATCGAGTTGCCCAATTTTATCTGTCATGGTCATTGTTATCTTATTGTTGTAATAAGTGCGTGTATTTTGTACAATACTAGAGCTTTGAGATAAATTTATAGCCTCCTTATTAAAATGTCCATTGAAAAGGAAACTACAATATGAAACGAGATTGTGATGTTAGGCGTAGGCCTAAAAGCTCTGAACTGGTGGATTGTCATATGTGAGTGCGTGTGTGTGTGTAGGGTGGGGGGGTAGGGGGGGGGGCTATTTTATCATTTTATATTATTTGTATTGCCGCATTTTCTTTGAAAACCGTTTAAATGTGTGCGAAATAGGATAAATAAATAGTAAATAGTAATCGACCGTAAATCATAGCATGCATCATTTATGCATACAAGTGAAGTGCAAAAAGCGGGCACAGAAATTAGGAAAACCACTGTGAAAATATTCAGGTTGTCCATTATAACGGTAGTAATATTTTAGAATGATGCAAAGATGTTGTATCGTCTCAAATACTGTTGATTGTTATACGCCGGCGTGTGGTAAACAGCGGCTGTACCTCGTTTCTCCGGCCATATTGCAAGAATCCGCGCGACGGTGGCGCGATCTCTTGTTATTTTTAATGTCGAATTGCAACGGGTGCGTAGCGTGGAGTGGGGCAGTCAGGGGAAGTTGGCCACTGCTCCACGTTTCGCAACCAACAAGGGTGGTGAACACGGCACAACGCAACAACCCAAAAGATCATTCAAAACTCAAGGGTGAAGTTTAGCTGGCAATGCGACTAATAATGGTGAGAAACCCATGGGGCATGGGGGTTGACCACTGAGTGTAGGAATAGGGATGGGGGTATGACAAGAATTTAGAACAATAGAGGCAAATTTTAGATTTCCGGGAAATGGTGTATTTTACAATCCCTTCATCTTGTAATTAGTAAACTATGATTTGACACTTTCATTCCTTAAATTTACACAGTCAAGTGATATAAAAGGAACTTTTGAAAATAAGTTACAGTTTCTGGTAAATTGGAACTATGGCGTTCCTAAGTTCCTGTCTGAAAAAATAGGAACTAGTTCCTTTCATAGTTCCTTTAAAATGGAACAAGTTCCTAGGAACTGGAACTGTTTAGTTCCGTTCCTACCCAACACTGGCTATTGCGAGCTGGAGATTAGGGTTTCACCGGACTCGGGACCAGTACTGAACTGACTACTGAGCCCCTGACGTACTATTCTATTTGTACTGAGTATTTAGCAGCTATAATTGATCAATATTCAAGACAAAATTTGGGGAAAATTTAGCAAAATGTTTCTTTGTTGACATTTTATTGATAGAGACCAAACACAACTTTTTGTACTTACACATACCTACATAATATATATTTACCAAAGCGCTAGTGTGAACAAAATTTACGTACTACCCATGATTGATCGATTCTTACCCAGAATGTGATAGTATTATTTATTATCCCAGACATACCAGGTAAAAGAAAATGTTGTCTTTTGTTCTACTTAGTATACTAGTAAAACTAGTATTCTATAATAAATATGGTAATGACGTTTCCGTTCTATACCCTTGATTAATCGATTGTTGCCCAGAATGTGATTGATTGTCTATTGTAGAGAAAAATAAACCGTGTAATTAAACCTGGTGGTTTAAACCAGGTAAACAAAATGTGAAATTTTATTGTTCTGTAACTATTATTCTAAAACTAGTATAGCGTCCTACCCCTGATTAATTAATTGTTACCTAGAATTTGATTGCACTAGCTCACTATAGCTCAATTTCAAATTGAAGGTACTAATGTATTGAAGGCAGACAGATGATTGTAGGATGATGCAATTGCTTTGTTCAACGACAAATATTCCAGACAAAGATTGAACCAATTTTCTAGTACTTTACCCATTTTCCTGCAGCATAAACTAGGAAAACGCCAAAGTCGTTGTTAGACGAGTGAGTGAGCTATGTGTTGAGTACCCGGGAACATTCCCTATCTTCCCCATTAAGGTTGGATCTTTGGATCCCATGGGCTATCAGGCAAGGGATGCAAATTTAATGTTCCCGGGTACTCAACGCATGGCATGCTCACTCGTCTAACAACGACTTTGGCGTTTCCCAAGTATGATAGCAACTCTCAGAATTGTTTGTTGCCCAGGGTGTGGCCACAAGCATGATTATAAGCGGAAAATGTAAACAATTGACATCGTTGTCTCAAATTTTTTAAAGTAATATTTTTGTGGGTTTAAATCGGAACGGTTTTCGTTGAAAATGATAACATCACTCTAAATACCGGTCCCGAATGTATCTTTAAAATTTCAGAGCAATCTGGTAAATGGTTCGTTAGTTCTAACAGCGAACTCAGTCATTCACACTACACTCACACATCGTTTGAGTTGAATGGTATAACCGGGTATAACACCTAGTTGCTGCGCTCCCTCGTCTAATTATACAATTTATTATGTGCTTTTTTGCTTCTTTCAAACAGTTTCAAATACAGCAAGCCATTTTAATTTGTAACGGCTAAATGGCTATAAAATCGTAGTTCTATAATACGATAAGTTATATAATAATAATTGGATGATTTAAAAACCTATTCCCATAGGTAGGATTTGAACCAAGGACTGCATTAGAGCAAGGAAACATTATTGGTTGGCCTAGTAGTAGAAAGTGTGAGAGTGCGGCGGGAATTTAATAGTTTCACAAATAATCAATTTCGGTATTACCCTCACCCTGCTACCAGATTGATATAAATTATGACCTGACAACTGTTCCTGCAGGTAACCCTGCATTATCTATGAACATGTCAGGAGATTCTAGACAATCTGGATACTTGGCATGTGTTATCGTATCTCATTCTACTTGACGAGTTAACGTATTCAAAACAGCACAGATGGGAGCTTTCTTGTTTGGATGAAGAAAACTACTATCGGCTGTGGCTGTGTTCATGTTTTATCTGACTTGTGTATGTGTGTATGAGCGCGTGCGTGCGTGCGATGTATATCTGACGTGGCAGCTTCAATAGTTTTCTCTCAATAGATTTATTCATTTATTCCATTGATATTTGATCACACGCACACGACTAATAGTAATACACGCTTGTGCTACCAACTAAACAAGCAAAAATAGCAATTTGAAATGAGCTACAATCAAATCAGTGCTAGTCACCACTCACTTAGGGCCAACTCATTACTCATGGATTCGTTCGTAAAGACAACAGTTTGAAATAAAACCAACTAGACGGACTACCAACATTATTGTTCCGATCTATATGAAAATATACAGGGAATATAAACTAGAAAGGTATAGTTAGTTACTTTTATTAGTTGACCAGTCTTACGACGCCATCGTCGTTCCACTATTCATCATATAGCTAAAAATAATAAGACTGGGTTTCGTCACGTTGCTATTCCAATTATTGTTGAATGCTTGTTATTGGATGGATGGACTATATTAACATAAGATCAGCAACAAGAGACACTTGTTATCGTATGGTATCTAACTTATAGCGAAGGTCTCAACTGGAAATACCGACAGTGTTGGCTCGAGCGATTAGCGCTCGACTCTGCATCGGGAGGTTCCGGGTTCGAATCCCGTCGTGACCGGCAATTCTGACTGAATGTTTTTTTCCGAGTTTTTCTTCAGTTGTTTTAAAGCGAATGGAAGGGATTGGTGCTCTTAAACAGCCCTCGGACTATCCTTCACAATAATTGTTGTCCTGTTTTTGTTCACCTGAAAGAGAGGGATTCATTGCACCCTATAACAGGGTTTAATTACGATTTAAAATTTAAATTTGAATAACTTGAAATAATTTTCATCGAATTTTGTATCAAGCGCGCGTCCTAGTTAGATTAGCACTATCACAGAAATATTTCGACGAATATCTTAAATTAATATAAACCCAAGCAGCTATAATTATGTTTTGCTTTCATTGTCACTAGTAGAAGAGTAATCATGCTTAATTATACATAGTGTAATATAGAATGTATTTCCTTAACCTGTTTAAACAATAAAATAAACACAAAAATCACATACACAATAAATACAGTAAAAATGATTGAAATAACGAAAACATTGTGAGGGCAGCTGGCTGTAGACGGAAACAAGTTCCAAGATAGAGCTAGCCCTAGTAAAAATATTTGGTTTTCCAAATGGTTGCCAAGTGGTCACCAACAGGTCACCAACTAGTTTCACCAACTGATGCCAAGTGATCGCCAAGTGATCACCAACAGCAGCCAAATGGTCGCCAACAGGTCGTTTTTGTGTCAAAATACTGCATTGCAAAGTTGGTGACTCGTTGGCTGCCTTTTGGTGAACGTTTGGCTGTCATATATTTCTTTTGAAATTTTTGGTGGCGACCCTTGGTAATCACTTGGTAAAACCTTTTTGGCGATCAAAAATAAGCCTTGGTGATCTGTTGGTGACCGCTTGGCGGGCCGTTTGGCATACAAATATTTCTACTAGGGAGAGCCTACATGTGCAACGTCGTTTCGCCGCAGGTCTGTGTCAACCCCACGTTTGAATGTTTTGCCGCGTCACATCTACCTCCCCTCTCACGGCCATAATCTGCAGGGGCAAGCGATAGACTAGCCCGCCATACACTAAACGCGCATCGTTCTGGAAAGCGTAGTTTTGAGATAAAAATCCGAAAAAGTACATATGTTCCAAAAGAGATTGTTCTAAAGTCATCTATCATATCCAAATATTTATATTCCTCTTACAAAGATGGTTTTTATTAAATTCCCCTTTAAAAAATGTACATTAAAAAAATCGGATATGATAACACAATTGTTTGATTCTTTATGAAAATAATGCAAAAATAATTACTTGATTACGTCAAGAATTGTGCCTTTGACGGCGATTATACGGAAGCTCTGCATAGCCTGCGTCCTCTTTCATAAACGTACAGTGTCCCGTAACAGCATCCTTGAAAAGCTTGTCAAAATAGAATTTGCATGATATTGATATTACGATTAAATTAATTAGAAAAAGAACTTGGATGAACTATTACGTATAATTAAATTAATAATTATTGTAAATTCTATTTTGCCAGTAGCATTTCAAGGATGCTGTTACGGGACACTGTACGTTTAGGAATTAAGAATGCGCAAATGTGGAAGGGTAGATGAGCTTGGCCCCTTTTTAGATCACATTTCTTTTCAGTGTGTAAGGTTTGGCTGTATTTTTACAAGTTTTTGTTATATGTGTGTAGTTATTAGAATAGTTCAAGGTTTCTTCTGTCGGTATCACCACGATTGTTCAATAGTGCAGTGATACCTGATAACTGATAATTCATTCCAATGGATGATGCACTATGATTTACACTGATATAATGATTCCCTTTTTTTCTTTTTTTCTTTTTCTTTTTTCCTTTTTCCTTTTTCCCCACCTTTTCTTTATTCCCCACCCTTTTTTATATTTGATTCATTCATTAAATACATTTAATATCATTTTTATTTGTTAACAAAAGTGTTGTGTTTAAATGCATTGTTGTTGTAATGCTACTATTTCAATATATGTACTTAATGTAGTTTATTGTAGTTTCTGCATTATGTAATTGATTATTTAGTGTCCTCCTTTGAAATCATTTTTTAACTGAATAGATGACAATAATAAATAATATTATTATAACTTAAACAAAAGGAAAATGTGTTTCGTAAAACATGTTTATTTTTATTTGTAATTGAAACATTTTTTGTTATGATAATAATTGTGTACAAAGCGTTAATACGTACGAGGTTTTCGAACGATTGTCTGATTCGAACCCAGTCATCTTGCGTTTTAATAAGGCAGATCAAAATAAATATTCAATGATATTGAATTACGATTATAAAAAACAAATCCATCAAAACTACAGCACACATAGGGATAACGAAAAGAGTATTGTAAATAGTCGTTTTCTTTATGAGTGCAAAATAAGATAAAATTCTTTATAGTTACTGGCGAATGTTAAATTTGTATTTCTTGCACTTTGTTTGATATTTTTATCATAATGTTAATCAAAGGTGGCACATGCTAATATAATACTAATATGTTGTGTAGGTTGTTGGTTGTTATATCTAGCGCTTCGCAAACGCTTTTCAGTCGCGTTGATGGATGAGCTTTTTTTGGTAATATTTCTGTCCAATGATACGTTTTTATGTGGAAGTATCCTTACTTTATTCATCGTTCTTGATATTCACTTGTTCATATACACCTGTAAACGGCTTATATTAAAATCTTTTTTTTCTTGAATTTTGACCAACTTTTTCACACTTTTTCTTTCAAAGGTCACTACTTCACCATAATCTTTATGTCGATGTAAATATGAAACGTTGTAGCCCACGTTTGGTACAAATCGCCCAAATCTCACGTTAAAATCGATTAAAACCGGAGAAAAATCGTAAGTACGATTTCTACAAGAAAATATTTTTCAAACTTTCTCCTAAATCATAACATTATGATTCTAGTGATTTTAACGTTCCTATAAAGTTTTCATATATCGAGTAGCCGTGCCAATAATCACGAAAATTATCTAGTCACTAAAAAATCGGAAAAGATCGTAAAAGTACTTTTATTTTATTGAGAAATATTTCTTTCAGATTGTACAAAACCAATACAGCTCTAGTTCGAGATTTCGAGGTCCCCTCTCAATTTTTATAAGATCGCATATGCCTGTGTTCCCGATAGATGAGCGAACAAACAGACAAAAAAACTAACAAAAACAAAACACCGAGTCTCTTTTCTTGGGTAACGTAAGTAAAAACAAAGCAAAAACAGCAAAGTTCAAATTGAGTCTTCCTTGGCTCATCCAATTAAATAAATAGAATAATAATAATAATAATAATAATAATAATATAATATAATAATAATTAATAAAATAAAATAAATAATAATAATAAATAAAATAATAATAATAATAATAATAATAATAATAATAATAATAATAATAATAATAATAATAATAAATAATAATAATAATAAAAATAATGAATTATTATCAAATATTATATCAAACCCATTCAAGAAGATCAAGACACCCAGAACGACTAGACGATCAAACACAAGAGTAGAAATGAATAACGCATTAAAAAATACACCTGACATTATCCATCTAAAGAACATCCTAGCTTTAGCATTTGCAACAGCCATGTCAGAGTTTGCGCACGTAGAACCAAACAAAAGACCATACATACCTAAACCCAAGCATTCAAAGGAAATGAAGACAGCGGTACACATAATGAACACACATATTTTATCAGTATACACACAAGACGAACTATCAGTTGCAGACGTTCATGCGGCAATTTACTGTGCAGCTGTAGCAGTGATTAGATACTTGGGCTTAAAGGTAAAATCTGCTACCTCTTCAAAGACAAAACAAGAGAAGAAAATTCCGAAATGGGAACAGCGACTAATAGGGAGAATCGATGAGTTTAGGAAAGATATCGGTAGATTGGAACAATTGCGAATGGGTAATCGATCTACAAAATGTGGTACTCTACTGCCAAAATATATTTGAAAGAATCAAGGTTCACACAAAACATGAAACACTGAACAAATTCATTCACGAATATTTAGATACATTTAAACAAAAAGTAAGTGCTCTTGCTAAGAGATTAAAAAGATATAGAGAATGTAGCATTAGAAAAGAACAAAACCAAATGTTCAAAGAAAAAGAAAAACAGTTTTACCAAAAACTATCTAGTACCGAAGAAATAACAGGAAATGGAACACCAACTAAGACGGAGATAGAAGAGTTTTGGGCAGGAAAATGGGGTAACCCGGTAGCACACAACCAGGATGCACAATTGATTCAAGACGAAGAGCTAGGATGAGTGATGTTAATGAGATGAGATTCGAAGGTATAACTGTTGATGAATTAAAGTCGACAATCAGTGCTACACATAGCTGGAAAGCACCAGGTAATGATAATATTCAAAATTTTTGGTATAAGAAATTCAATACTACTCTCAATCAAATTAGAAAATGTCTCAACGAGTTTATAAATGGAGTTAAAGAAATACCCGAATTCTTTACTGAAGGAGTAACCTTTCTCAAACCGAAAGATAATGACACGAAGAACCCAAGTAAATATCGGCCAATTACATGTCTACCAACTATATATGAAATATTGACTTCATGCATAACAAATAAAGTATATAAGCATTGCGAAGAATACAATATCATGGCCGAGGAACAAAAAGGATGCTGTAAGAACTCGCAGGGATGTAAAGAACAACTCATTATCGACTCTACTGTAATGATCCAGGCACACAATAAGAAAAGGAATATTCACGTAAACTACATTGACTACAAGAAAGTTAATGACTGAACACCACACACATGGCTTATTCAGATTTTACAAATATATAAAATCAACCCAGTAATTGTAAACTTTTGAAGACAGTATGAAGACATGGAGAACAACACTAAAACTAAATACGAAAAACCAGCAGATAACTACAGATCCAATCCAAATTAAACGTGGCATTTTCCAAGGTGACTCATTTAGCGCGTTATGGTTTTGTCTGTCATTAAACCCATTGTCGCATATGCTTAACGAATCAACATACGGATTTAAAATTAAGGACAATAATATGGTATCTCACACTTCTCACCTATTCTTCATGGATGATCTAAAGTTATATGCATCAAATTTTGTTCAACTAAACAGTTTAATCAATACTACATTTGAATTTAGTCAAGACATATGCATGGAGTTTGGAGTAGACAAGTGTAAGACGCTACATATCGAAAAGGGTAAGGTTACGCAGGCAGAAGAGTTCCAGCTAGATGATGGAAATAGGATTGGAGTAATGAATGATAACGAAGTTTACAAATATTTAGGATTCTCACAAGCTGCCAGAATTGGAACATAAAGTAATTGAAAGAAACAAATTGATAATACCATACAAGAAGCGAACTAAATCTATCTCCACGATAAACTCGTACTACACTTACTAAGCACAGAATGCATCATCCTAAATCAGCAATAGAGAGATTGACACTTCAAGAGAACAAGGAGACGAGGACTAATTGATCTGAACAACTTATATTATAAACAACTAGACATTTTTAGAAAATATTTTTTTTACAAAGAGCAACCAATCAACACTGCATAGGGCTGTGGTGCTAGCTGACAAATCATTAACTTCACTCAATCTGCAACGAAAATGTCAATCACAAGGGAAACTCATAACTGACGCTTCAAAAGAGTTACGTCTCTCAGAAAAGACCCTACACAAGAGGACATTATGATGAACTACATAAAGGTCACGTAGATATTAAAGCATCAAATAGGTGTTAAACAACGGGGAACTATTTGGAGAAACAGAAGGTTTTTATGCTGGCTATTCAAGACAGAGTGATTGCAACGAAAAATTATAAAAAATACATTATACAAGATGCGACAGTAACGATCAATGTAGAAAATGTAGTGTAAGGGGTGAAACAATCGAACACATCATATCCGGTGCCAGTCACTATGTCAAACGGATTACCTCTACAGACATAACCAAGTAGCTAACATTATTCACCCAAAAACTAGCAATCAAGTACAACTCATTGATACACACACACCTTACTAAAATACAAACCGAGAAAGTACTAGATAGCAAAGATTTCAAATTATATTACGACCGCACAGTTATAACAGACCAAACTATACATCACAACAGACCGGATATAATTATAATTGACAAGAAGAATCAAGAAACTACCCATATTGACGTTGCTGTCCCAATGTGCCATAACGTCGAGACTACATGGAAGAAAAAAAATTGACAAGTAATGTGAACTTGCAATTGAGATCAAGAAGATGTGGAAACAGAAAAAGGTAAATACAATCCCATACGTGATATAGGCTAATGGTATCATACCGAAGAAGCTAAATGAAAGCATTAAACAACTAGATCTTCCACCCAATGTTTACATCGAGACTCAAAAGGCAGTAATACTCAACACGTGTAGAATAGTTCGTAAATTTCTAAACTAAGAATGATACTTCGAGATTCCGAGACAGAATCCATCCTGACATGGTTTTCGTGGTTTCCCATAGTCCGAAGGGCAAATGCTAGGATGGCGACGAGAAATCGGCCACGACCGTACACAGCAGAAAGAAAACATCATCTACAATTTTATAAATGACTTATTTTAGTTAGAGTTAAGGCAAAGTAATAATGTAGGTATGTAATATAGATACACATGGAAGTACTTAACGTAAGTCCGTACAACATGTTAGCTCCGGTTTTGACCGAGTTTGTATGAAATACATCCAATAAAATAATAATAATAATAAATAATAATAATAATAATAATAATAATAATAATAATAATAATAATAATATAATAATAATAATAATAAATAATAATAATAAAATGCAGAATTTATAATGTATTGGGATAAACAGGTTATAACAGACAAAAACCATAGACCACAACAAACGGACATCATTTTATGCGATTAATCTAACAGAATTACATATCTAATTGACATTTCGATCCCCATGATTAAAAATATTGAGAACACCGAGAACACTAAGGTGGAAAGATATCAAAATTTAAGTCAAGAAATAACAAGAATTTGGAAAATGAAAACTGTTACTGTCGTGCCTATCGTGATCTCAGCCACTGGAGTCATACCATCTTCCCTCTCTGCCAGCCTACAATGCCTGGGTCTGTCTGCAAATCTCTACATCAGCATGCAGAAAGCAGTCATCCTTCAAACGTTGCCACATAGTCAGAAGATTTTTGCAGTAATCAATCTCTCTCTCTCTCTCCTCTCTCCTCTCTCTCTCTCTCTCTCTGTCTGTTTCTCTCTCTCTCTCTCGCTCTTAAAGATTTTGCCATACAATTGCTTGTTTTATAGATAGAAACTTTTATTGATTTTGTTATCTCACTCATCTTTATTATTTTTTTGTTAATTTGATTAATTTGTCTACAATACTATGTGTACTATACTTATGTTTTTACGCTGTTATAATGTTAACTTTTGTTGGGCTTGGGCCTCACCCCGCCTTGTGTATACCAGGACGAAAATGTACCTGAGATTGTTTGAACAATAAAGAACCACTATAATAATAAAATAATAATCATTATCATAATAATAATAATTCAATTTTATTTAAAATATTTTTTTCAGAGACAAATACACGATTAAAACAATAAAAACAATCATAATTACAATAATTATGATTAGAAGATCAGCTTGAGGTTCTGGACATAGTTTGATATAGGTAGTCATCGAACTAAGATGGTCAGGTTTTTTGTCCTGAAACTGTCTCTTCACAGGGATCTGCACTCCGTCAAATCGTCGTGATTTAGAACTTGACGGAGAATGGGATAACTTGGTTGGGTTTTTGCAGTAGGATAGCCTGGATGTGGTCCGAGAGAATGTGGCGAAGTTCTGGGTAATAATTCACGTTTCTCGTAGTCATACTCGCAAGGAGTGTCTTCCTCATAAATCTCTGCATACTCCGGGTTGTATTGGAAGGCAGTGAAGAACTTGACGGAGAATGGGATCACTTGGTTGGGTTTTTGCAGCAGGAGAGCCTGGATGTCTACGTGCGAGATGGTGCTGCACCACAGAACCGTGATAGATGTCCTTGTCTTGACGATGTACAATATTTGTTCACAGGGAAGGTAGTTGACTCTCCCAATCCAGAGGTAGTAGAGTACTCATTTCGTCTCTCTTCGATCGTGGCGAAATGTCTGTCAACGCAACTGATAATCTTGACACTACACTAATGTTCCCGTTGATTGTTGCTTGTGCTGACGAGCAAACCTGAAAGTATTGCTGGTCTTTACTGGCATGTTTCACGCTGATTGTAACTTTCCCGCACTCCTCCTTTGTGTCCGTATTTTCAATTATCAACTCCTCGTGAAACGCGATCTCATCATAGATCTCGTTATCAATGTAAAATTTGTATCTTTGAGACAGTTCATCGTGTGGAAAGTGTTTTGCAACTATAGCCAATCGCTTTGATTTGTGGGGCTTACTGAAATCTTTTGTCATGATAATGATATTCAGAATACCTCATTCCCACCCGTGGTTTTATCACCTTGAATGGTGTGATGGCGCTATGTTGAGCGTATTCGCCACCGACGGACTGTCGTGAAGCGCTGCCACTGGCACTTCTTAGCAAATATCACCATGTACCGGTACATAAACAGATCATCATTTTACTATCTTTCTAATCTGAATATTGTCTTATGCCGGACACATGTTCCACATATATATTTCGAGACCACTTGATAGTTTTGCTGACCATTTTCTTCCTCATTGATGTAGCACATCTCTTACTTATACCTAAGGCGCGCAATACTCGTTCATTTTCTTGGTCCCATCCCCCAAGACTACCGACTATAAAGGCATTCACTGTGGTAGAGTACCCTTCTAAATTCAAATACCTTAGCAGTCTCCCGGTATTTTTCCTCCTTACGTAGTCTTGCTAAAATGAACGCATCTGCGCCATTTTCAAATGGACAAACAACATCTATGATTTTCATAGTTTTTAAAGTATCATCTTTGATAATGATATCAGGCCGTAATTTTGAGTTGTTATCTGCTGAATTACGCCGATTAACAGTTGCTGTGAGTTTTGGCCGGTTTTTGGGAAGTGCTGCTACAAGACGATTCTGTACATTATTATGGCGTTTTTGCAATGCTCTGGAATGGCGCATACAATGGTTTATGACATGTGGCAGAGTCTCTTGCGGATAGTTACACCATGGAGTTGGATGATAAGGAGGTCTAGCTCAAATGGAACAGCACGTCCACGATCGTGTTTGTTTGTTTGAGCCTATTCGCCATTTTGATTGTTATCTAGGTGCCCGTTAGGGCGCCGCAGCCAAGCCGCGGTGCGCTACACACTCAAGCACCTTATACACCAAGCAGAGTTGGGGTGATTTCGAGGTGTTACCCAGCCGTCATGTAACGTGATGTGAACTTGAAAACTATCACAATCGAGGGGATTTAGGTACCTGACAACACATGCCAAATTTTATTGGGGTACGATTATTCCTTCTTGGTGAAAAATGGCTTGAAACATGCTCAAAATCACTTTAAGGATGTTAGCTACTGCTACTGCCTACTACTGCTACTGCTAACATCTAATACGTCGGCCCGCGATTCTGACCAGACGGGTGGGACTACAATGTTCATATTTTACATGGACATTAAGGTTATAGAAATATAGTCTCTTTTGAAAAAAAAAAAAAAAAAGTTTGTTGGAAGGCTTCCAAATAAAGGTTTTAAAATAAGCCTTAAACACTTGGCATACAATCAACAAGTAACCATAGTTACTTGACACTTGTTGACGGTATAAGCAGAGTTAGGCGGGAAAGTGCGATACGTAAACAAATAGCAGACATTTAAAATTTTCTTCTTTGTGTGGAACGAGAAAGGTGTCATTATACTCTCATAAAACAAATCAGAAACCGTCCCTGGCCTAGGCCCAGATGTGGAAAATTATTTATAATGCAAAAGTGTAGGTCTAAAGTTCCATTTTTGGGTATAGGACTAGTAAAATTCATACTTACATTACATGTTTGACAAGCCTAGCCAACCCTATGCCAGCCCCAACATTGTTCTGATATGAACTTGCTCATCTGTTTGTTTACATAATTGGGAACAATCAAATCATTTCATACAACTTGTCTTTCGATTGGCCCGCGTTTATGAAGGCACTGCCATCTAGAATAAATATAGAACTTTTTCGAGCTCTTTGCTATACGCAAATCTTTTTAAAGTGTTTGGATTTCGTGATACTCTTTCAACCATACACATCCTATATAATTGGCTAGACCAGCAGTCGGTGGTCCACTTCCGGTACAATTAGAAGCCATTTAAAATGACAGTTTACATGTTAATCAAATGGGAGCGATTTGTGGCCAAATAGTTCTCAAGATTGCCGCCAGGTGACAGGTAAGCATACTAGCCTTTAACACCAAATGATTACTAAATTCCCTTATGCAATCACTTCGTAGAGTAGAGTAGAGTAATTTATTCGCTTGACCCATACATAGTATAAGTATACACACATAAGCCTCTTGTGAGAGAGATAGTAGAGTCAAGTGAATAAGTCTTAATAATAACATAGGTTTAAAAGTACATTAACATGTAGGCTTAGTGAAAATTATCAAACTAGGCCTAAATCTAATAATTAATAATTTGTATAAAAATTAATAGGCTAATAAATATATATACAATATAAAAAGTATGCGACACATATCATGGAAGAGATAGATTAGAAGTACAAGAACTATGGAATATTAAACATGTGGAATAGGCCTATCTTACTAACAGGTAATAAGTTATGACTTGGATTGATATGAGAATAGCAGCCTAAATGTAGATAAATGGATTTGGAGAAACAAACAAACCAACATAGTGGATTATTACAAAAGTAAATTAAATTAATGTTTACAGTAGGCCTACATTAGGAATGGAATATGGAAAATACTATGGGTACAGTATAGAGTACCATATGTATAAAATTAAAAAAATACCATTGGTACAAGTTGCTGGTTACGGGTTTATAAATTTCATTTAAGGTATAAAAACAGGTTTCTTTCAGCCACGCATTAAGTTTTGTTTTATAAATACTCGATGTCTGGGCATTTTTATATCCAATGGTAGTTTATTATAGATAGTGAGACAAAATAGGAGGGACTAGTGGAGAAGCGTGATGTTTTGTGAGTAGGGAGATGTATATCAGAGTGTGAACGAGTAGGATATGAGTGTGTGCAGAGTTCGTTGGAAAAAGATTTGGGTTGTTGCGTACAAATAGTGCACATGATTGATAAGACAGTTGGTAAGAGTGAGTTTTTTAATGCTAGGAAAAATATCTCTGCAAGATGTTTGCCAGGAGGCACCCGCCATAACCCGGATGGCTCGTTTTTGAAGGCGAATACTCTACTGGCATGTGGTGATGCACCCCAAAAGATAAATTTGCATATGAGATGTGTGAATGGATGTGAGCAAAATAAATTAAACGGAGTGTTTGTGGGCTTATGATTGGTTTCATTCTACGTGAAAGGTAACAACCGCTTCTTATTTTACCACAGACGTTATCAATGTGGATACCCCAGTCTAGAGATTCAGTCATTGTCAATCCTAAAAATTGTACAAACATGAGCGGGCAATGGTTTTGAATTAAGACGAATGAGTGGACTAGAGGAGGGGATTGAAAGGCAACTGTGGAAATTTAAATATACAGTTTTCCGCTGTTGAACATTTAGAAGATTTTGTTCACAAAATGTTGACATATTGGCTACTTGTTTGTTGATTGTTGAGTTATCACTGATGACGAGTGTGACGGAGTTGTTAATAGCTAACTCGAGTCATCAACAAACTGAGTCAGTAACCCAAAATCGAAAGCCTCAGGCCCCACAGGGCAATGGGCGTGGGTGAGAAGTTTGTGAAGTGTGCATATTGTTAGATAAGTGGCGGATTGTAACTACTTGTGTTCTGTTTGGAAAGGAAAGAGGCTGCCCATCTATTAAACGTTGCCTCTTATCCCCACTTTGTTAAGTTTATGAAGAAAGTATTCATGATCGATGGTATCGAACGCCTTGCTTAGGTCATAAAAAATACCTATTGCTGTGTCGCCTTGATCAAGTGCGGTGTGAAGTGAGAAGAGAAATGAGAAGATAGCTGAAGTAGTAGATTACCTATTGGTAACCATGCTGATTAGGGATATGATTTCATGTTTTGAGAGGAAGGCAGAAAGTCTTTTCTTTTGTTTAATACCATGCTGCCCCAAGCTAAAACCATATCAAAAAAATCCAGTAAAAAACTTTATTGCAGTAAAAAAGCATAAATTAAAACACCAAATCGCCATCTTGAAATGGGCCGGTTGAGTCTTCAATTTGCTACGCTCGCGCCTGTATAGGAGACTGCTAATCTAGCCTACTATAGGGGTTTAATATCAATGCTTTCAACTCACAACCCATGACGTTTTCCACGATACCGTGTCGCAGTGACAACGAGACGCCCCGGGGATGCTGGCCGCGGCCTTCCGGCGCGCGGCCGTCCTCCCCTCTGTGGGCCGGGCTCGCGCCGCGACCTTTACTTTCATTTCGCCTTTAGGTTTAGTGCGGTCCCAATGACTCGCGTACATGTTAGACTCCTTGGTCCGTGTTTCAAGACGGGTCGGAAGAGTATCCGGTTAGATCGTCGCCGGACGGGGTTAGCGCGCGCCCCCCGAGGGAGGCGCTGTTAAATAGCTATAATGACTATAAGCCGCCATCTTAAATGTTTCAAAGAACTTCACAATAGAATACACCCACACACAGGGCTTCGGCTCTAGGTGGTCTTCTTCTTGCACCTATAAACCGGCTATATTTACTTGTGTTATGTATACTGTATACTGAAGAAGAAGAATAAAGTCTTATTATCTTATCTTATCTTAATACACCCAATTCCTTCGAAAACGAAACACGACTTCAT